>VUQI01056051.1:0-20844 GCA_015106735.1 Paratilapia polleni | reverse complement strand
GCAGTCCACTTGCCTGAAATGGTTAACAGTCCAAGGCCTTTCAGGTGCAGAATGCCTGGGTGCAACAGTAAAACATATGTGAGATGTGTGAAGTGCCAAATGTTCCCCTGTGTCTCCAAAAAATCACAGTGTTTCCTCAGGTATCATAAATGAATGGACTTTTGTGAAATAGAAAGCCCAGTGTAATCAGTTGTTCCTAGGCCAGTGGCCTACAGCTAGTGAAAAGTCAATGAGTTCCAAGTTGACCCATGACCAACTTTTTTATGATGTTTTTATGGAAATATATTCAGTATGTTTTGATATTACAAACATTTCAGTGGAGCTTTCAATTTTCATAATCAGCTCTTGAATTTTGTTAATGTTTCGCACTCGCGATCAATGAAGTCCTGTTGTGCACTGAAGTGCACATGTTGTAAAATTTAAATAAAATTAGGTAAAAACAAAATAGTCTTTGCAATGTGTTTTTTACCACCCCAACACTTGATTTATATGAAAAAAATCAAAATCAAAAAACATTTTTTTTCCTGGGTCTCAGGAGGATATATATATATATATGAGTAGAAGTATAAAGAATTATAAAAAAGGAAACAGCTCAGAGTCGTGTATATATATATATACACAACTCTTCATATATTTATATATATATATATATATATGAGTAGAAGTATAAAGAATTATAAAAAGGAAACAGCTCAGTGCTTAACTACAGTATCTCAGACCTATACTTATGTATCATCCTTAATTAAATGCATTTATGTTTCACCACTAAAAAGACTGTTCCTACTGAGAGTAATTATCGTTCATGTTTGATAACTGCTTTCAGAAGAGGTCACAACTCCAGAAACATTTAGTAGTACACTGAACATGCATTTCATCACGCTTTCATTAGGGTCATCATCATCATCGTCTTCTGATGACCTGTAATCAGTCAAGGAATAATTGTATTAGTCAAGCAGTGAAGTTGTTCTATATACTGAGAGTGTTGTTGTAATTTTGACCTCTTCAGATTTGATCCCCTCCTCCATATACCATGGAGTTGGGTAAAGTTGTGCCAGAAACCTCTACTCTCCTTCAGCATTGTTCTATGAATGTAAGACGCACTCACCATGGGAGAACAACACCAAATGAACATCATCCAGTCTCTCACTGTGGAGTGATGACAAGCAAGGAACATCTGCCTTCTGTTGTTTTAATCCCCAAAGGAAGTTTTAAGGAACACCTCACTTTGTGAACATAATGTCAACCACAAAACTATGGATCACCTGAAAAAAATTAGATGCTAGAAGATCCTTCACAATAAGTGGCATGTAATTACCCTGTCTGAATCGAGATGAAACTTCTGGGGACAACGCAGAAGTGCATAAAGTGCAGTTCCTCTAATGGCCACTTGAGGTTAGCTCCACAAGTGAGTCAGTCCACATAGACTCCCATGTCAAATGCCCAACTTAACATTATAAAGCATCTAAAAAACTAGATAGTTTCTCATAACAACGGTAGAGTGGATGAATTTTTTAAACACTCCTTCGTGATTGATTTCATGGGATCCTCGTGCAATCAATTCTTTTAGAAATGATTCCATAAGGCTTATGTAGCCTTAGTTAAAGACAATCCATGATGACCCATAATGTGTCAGTGAAGCTATAAAACTGTTCTGTACTACAGGTGTTGCTGGAGTTTTCACCTCTTTAGACTTCATCCCCTCCTCTATGTACCTTGGAAGTAGGCGCAGTTGTGCCAGAAACATTTCACTGATAGTTGCTTTCAACCTGCTGATGAATGTTCTCAATCTGTTTGATCTGCTCATAAACTCATGCTTGCTGAATCACCAAGATGTTTGATGTGATAGCAGTCAAAGTTTTATTACATTTTGAACTAATTTAAAAGGGATTTTTTTTTGTTATCCTTTAATCATTTTTACAGTTTTTACAGTTTACATTTAGCCAACTAAATGATTGTTAATTCTTGAAAATTTCTTGCTATTTTTATCATTGGTTGCTCTTGATTTTTTGTTGTTTATTTACTGAATGATTGTTTTTTAGTTTGATTTGGATTTTTCTAAGCAGTTACAAAGCTCATGAATTATGTATGATGAATGCACTTAAATTCTGTTTTGGCATTTCATGCAGGTCTATGCTTGTATTTTTAATATCAAGTAAAACTACTTGTCATTCTTCCAAGTGTAGTCTTTTTTTCACCTGAAAATGCATAACAAAATGACATTTCCCATAATCTCTTGGTGTTATTAAGGTGCTTCCCTTTTCATCTTGTAAAGTTTTATATAATATTTCCTGTATCAAAGGTTATTTGTCCTTTGCATTTCCATTAAAAAAAAATCTTTATTTCCATTTCTACTGGAATAACTAATGTAGATAATGGACCTATTCTGAGCTGTTTTGATCATTATTCATTATTATTTACTGGTCTATACATTACATTTCCTAATAATCTTGTTTCTCTCTTCCAGAGTAAAATCATTACAGGAAAATCGTTAATCCCCAGAACAACCAGCAGCTGAGGATCCCTGTTTGGAGTGTGCCCACAAGTGCTTTTGAGTGCTTAGAGACCATCACTTACACTCTACCAGTTCCATTATGTCAAACACATATACTGTATAACTAAAGAGAAGTTCTGGTTTCAGAAGGCTCATAGCTCATTGTGTGAGTGTATTTATTGCTTTCCCTGGGCAAATAGAATTGCAATGAAATCTTAGTGGAATGCACTGCACTGTATTAAGTATCAACAACAGTCTTTATTATTGGCAAAAGACAGGATTCATGTGCTTTGTGTCACAGCCAAATTCTTTAAAAAACATGTCACAGTAGTAGATAGTCCACCTAACATTACTTCCCCTAATCTTCATATTCATGTATCTGACAATAGTGAATTGCAGGGATTATACTTTATGTTATTTATACAGTGCATGCATAAGTTTGGGCAACATTTTTGTGAATAGTTACAAGTGGGGGGAAAAAAAGATAGCTCAAGTTTTAAAAGCAAAAGTTTGGCTACCCTACATGGTCTGTACTTAGTAACACCGCTTTTGGCAAGTGCCACAGCTTGTTAACACTTTTTGTAGCCAGCGTCTTTCACTTCTTGTTTGGGGGATTTCTGCAAATGGCTTCTGGTCAGATGTTTTCATCCATGCACTGCAGCCCTGAACTTTTCTAAACATTAGGTAACACAGATGTGTGTGAGAATTCAAAAGTCCAACACAGTTGGTTGGAATGGACATCTATTGATCTTTAACTAACCAGCTCTCTAATACAAAGTCTATATGTGGTCAGATTTTGCCGATGTGAGGAGAGACAAAAGTACTAGTCTTGTGATTTCACAGCTAGCGGGTGGTCATCCTGTGTCCTGCCTCCTGCGTGCTCTACTCAGGCAGCCCGCTCACCTAAACAACAGCGAGTATTTCGTGAAGTCAGAACCCCTGCTGTGTGCTACATGTGAGAAAAGGCATCTTTGGACAACTTCCAGACCTGATTCAGATGTTGTTTGACATTCTGGGATGCACTTCTCTTTTGAGCTTTATCCACTTTTGACTTTTAATCATGTTTTGGTGGCATTAGATTGTGAAGGCCATAGCAAAGCCTTTCAGCTTGTGTGTCTGGAAGTAGTACATTGTGGATTTTGAGATGTGTTTACAATCCTCCTTTTATAGAGGTCATCCTCTTTTCATCTTCAGCTTTTGTACAGATGGTATGATGTCTGCCTCAAGAATTTGCTGGTATTTCATTGATTCCATTCTTTCTCTGCAAGTGAAATGTTTCCTGTGCCACAGGCTACAACACAAGCCATGACCCATCCACCTCCTGCTTAACTCTTGGAGAGGTGTTCTTTTTATAGTACGGCACCTTTACTCATTCTGGCACAACATTCCTATATTAACTTTAAAGTCCACAGGAATTCCAAAATGCATCAGGCTTGTTTAAATGTTTATTTGCAAACATTTTCTGAAATTTGTGGCGAGAATGCAGGAAGGTTTTTTTCTGATAACTCTTCCAAGAAGGTCATATTTGCACAAGTGTGTTAGTGCAGGTCTTTTACAGTTGAATAGGGGTCCTGAACTGCCTTTCTAGCAAACCAAAGAGCAGTTCTCTTAGAAGGTTTGATATATTTATATATCACAAAATCACAACAATAACATCGGACCTACATATATTCACCTGACCCTTTATTAGGTACACGTGTTCAACTGCTCACTAATGCAAATATCGAATCAGCCAATCAACACATGGGCATGAGAATGGAGAAGAAAGATGATTTAAGTAACTTTGAATGTGGCATGGTTGTTGGTGACAGATGGGCTGGTCTGAGTGTTTCAGAAACTCCTTATCTACTGGGATTTTCCCACACAGCCATCTCTGGGGTTTACAGAGAATGGTCTGAAAAAGAGAAAATATCCAGTGAGTGGCGGTTCTCTGGGTGAAAATGCCTTGTTGATGCCAGAGGTCAGAGAAGAATGATCAGACTGCTTCGAGCTGATAGGAAGGCAGCAGCAACTCAAATAACCACTCGTTACAACCAAGCTATGCAGAAGAGCATCTCTGAATGCACGATGAACCTTAAAGCAGGTCTGCAGCTACAGCAACAGAAGACCACACTGGGTGTCACTCCTGTCAGCTAAGAACAGGAAACCGAGGCTACAATTCACACAGGCTCACCAAAATTGGACAATAGAAGATTAGAAAAACGTTGCCTAGTCTGATGAGTCTTGATTTCTGCTGCTGGTAGTGTCAGAATTTGGTGTAAACAACATGAAGCAACATGGATCCATCGTGTCTTGTATCAGCAGTTCAGGCTGCTGGTGGTGTAATGGCATGAGGGATATTTTCTTGGAACACTTTGGGCCCCAAAGTTGAGCATAGTTTAAACACCACAGCCTACCTGAGTATTGTTGCTGATCATATCCATCCCTTTATGATCACAGTGTACCCATCTTCTGATGGCTGCTTCCAGCAGGATAACGCACCATGTCCCAAAGCTCAAATCATCTCAAACTGGTTTCTTGAACAAGACAATGAGTTCACTGTACTCAAATGGCCTCCACAGTCAGCAGATCTCAATCCAGAATCTCTAAGGAATGTTTCCAGCACCTTGTTGAATCTGTGCCATGAAGGCATTTCTGAAGACTAAAGGTGATCCAACCCAGTACAAACATGGTGTACATAATAAAGTAGCCAATGAGTGTATATGAAAGTACTGTATATTGCCAGATTGTTGCATTATTGGTAGAAACCCAACAATCCCCTATGAGCAAGAACTAGGGGGAGAAAACTTCCTTTAACAGAAAGAAACCTTCAGCAGCATGAACTTACGGGAGGGCGGCATTGGTTGGGAAAGCAGACCTTCAAGACCTCAATTCGACCTCCTCCATTAACTGTCATGTCTCCGTTACATTATGATCTGAATAAAGGGTTATATGAAAAAAAGTCTTATAGCCTTTTCCTGCTTTATGGGCATCAAGTATTTTAATTGTGTGCTAAGCAGCTGCTTAGAAGATCCCATGGCTGCTTATTGTTTGGTCAAGGTTTGAGAAGTATTGAAAACGCCTTGAACTTTGTATCACTTGGCCTTTTATAATAGTGACTGTGAACAAGCCTAATTAAATTCTGAGACCTTGGTAAAGGCGTAAGTGAGCTCACATTTCTTGAGGTGTTGAAACTTTTTGCATGGTGTTCCTCTCCTTCTTTTCACTTTTCAGTCATACAAAATGAAGGTAATTCTTGCTTAAATATTGCTTAAAATGTTGAAAAGAAATATTATACTCACTTTGCCATTCATAGTGAAAGACATTTGGACCAGAGACTTTTGCGTGGCACTCAATATGACTCACTGACTGGAGGGGGACATTGCTATAAATGATGAGGTGCCCCTATTAAAGGGGATACTCAGTGTATTGCAAAATGTCAAGGGCAAGTATGCCTTAATGTGAAAATGAAATAGCTGTGTGCACACATGCTGAAGTTGACATTTTAGTGGAACGCGGTGACCGGTCAACCCCAAATACAACCTTTTACCAGTGCTAGGGTCCAATCAAATATAGGGTTATTTTTGTCTCTTGCTCCTTTTACCAGAATGCTTCTGCTTATTTATATATATTTGCTGCTTTTAACCATGAACCAAGAAACCTTTTTTGGGTAGTAGCATACAGGCATCCTCCAGGTCCAGTTTTCTTCTATTTCTCCAGTGCCTTGTATTTGGAGTTAGAAAATGAAAACTTTTTGCTCCATCCATTGCTGTCTTTCATGTAGTTCTTTCTTTCTGGCTGTTGACAAGCATCGTAACTGAATGACACCAGTGCTTGCACAATAAAACCTTAAGATACATGTATATTGTATACAGTGTTATGTAGGACAGCATGAACTAGAATTACGTTACCCTGACTGTGACAGATGATCGTTATTTTGCTGTCTACCTTCTCAACAAAGAGAAATGTTTATGACTGCTAGTGTGTATGTGTGTGCACCCAATCAGGCATGCATTCTTGCCTCTGCATGTGAGAGTGGGAATCATTTTGAGCCACAGTCTGCATTTTAAAAGAGAAATAATAAAGGCAAGGAGCGCAGAAAGGAAAGAACAGGGGGAGAAGAAAAAAACGCAGTAATGGGAAATCTGTCTGATGTGGAGTGTGTGTGTAAGCAGATTGCTATATTTTATGTAAATCTTAACCTTTTTACCAGTGCTGGCTATCAGGCTTGTTGACAGCATGGTGCGTATCTGTCCTGTTGACAAGACGAGCAGAGAGACACAGAGAGAGAAAGAAAGAGAGAAAAGACCTGTCACCGCTGACTAATTACACTGCACGCAAACAGTTGAGTCCTCTGTTTACATTTGGACAGCCAAGGGAGGCCGAGATGAGCATCATTAATCAGATTTTTGTATTGCATTCTCCCAACACACACACACAAACGCATGCACTCATAAGATTACAAATAGCCATCACTCATATTTTTGATTTGACATGAAGGACGGTCTTTCTAATTACCAAAGAGTTTGCAGTGATGAATTCTGATAAAGAGCGGGACCAGATGTGGTTAATCAAAACTCTTTGGGGGTTTCTGGAAGCACACACAGGGCTGAAAAGCTGCAGTCCAAGTCAATTGGGACATGGGCCATTTCTTCCAAAATCATTTGCAAACTGTTCCATTAGGCAGATATCGTATGATTTGATATGAAGACAAAATAAACATATTTCCCATGGACTCCCATGGGTATTACCACGAGACATGCAAAGCTGCTGACCACTTCAAATCGGTGTTGAAAGAGCAGTCATCGAGGCTTGAGAAAATCCTTGTGAGTTACAGTGCAGCATTTGTAAAAGTATAACGAATGCCAAATATGAACAAAATGTTAGTTTAGCTTATTTATAATATGAATGTAACGCTCAATAATTAATGCATTCGTGCACAAAGGAAAGTAACCTCAATTTGAATTTGAAGAATTCTGCTGGCTTTATTTGACTCACTGTTGAGCTAAATACATCTCATGTACTTGGATCTGCAAATGTTAATGACTATTCTTAAAAGTTAAATCACATCCTATTTATCTGTTTTATTTATTTTCTATTTCCTAACCAGATTAAGGAGACTGTGACTCATTAAAAGCTGATGCCGGGGATAACTAATACGATTTTTGCTTTTTAATATCTAATAGGCATAAGCAAGTCAAGGAAAGTGATGGGGAGGGGAGAGAAGGAAATGGAAAGAAAAGAAAATGGATCAAAAAACAAGGGGGTACAGCAAGGAGAGGAGTCCCCTGCCTTATCATTTTAGCCATGGACCACTGGTCTTGGGTGGCTTCAGGTCATCTGGCACTAACACACGGGGCCTCAGAGAGACACCCACAAAATACACACTTAGACAAGGTCCAGTAGATAGAGGAGAAGGAAAGGAAGAGGTGAAAAAGGAAGAAGTTGTGCGAGAGATGGACCGAGTGTAGCTAGTCTCATGTGCTGCAGGGTGGAAGGCAGAGGTTTTGATCAGGGTCATCCACAAGCAGAGGGGAGAGATGGGGATGAAAGAGCATGATAAGATGAGATCTCAGTGACTCGTATATGTACAAGTTGTTGCAGATAGATACAATGAAAGTACAATCCCATTCCAAAAAAGCTGGAGAGCTGTCTCAAAAGTAAAATGCAATGATTTTCAAAAAACATTTAACCAGCCAGTTTAGCACTTTACTGTAAGCTGATTAGCAAGTTACAGTTTGTACAGAAGGAGAAAACAAATGCAGTTTGTTGGTCAACATGTGATTAAAGATGATAATAGCGTAAACCCTAAAATTGTTTGCATTGTATTTTCATGGTCATTACACACATCTGCACATCATCCCATGAAACTATTTCATGTCATCCCAGACAAAGAGTGGTCCTTTCATTAAATTAAAATAATATAGTACTGAGCCAAAGTATTGAGCAACACTTCATTTATTTACATTTTGGTTCCAAGCAGCCAGACTTTCTTGTCATTTTTTAAGTGCTCTTGAGCAATAGTTCTCTAGGCTTTCTGAAGGTCTTTCAAAGTTTTTCTTTGGACATTGGCTGCTTTTCCACTCATTTTCAGTCCAGTCCTTGTACCTGACCATTTTCAGAGGAATGTTTTTTTGTTTTTTAAGCCACTTAACACTGACCTATGAATCATTCAAGCATAAAAAGGCACCTAACTCAAGGGACGAGCCAGTGTTGTGTCTACACATAACAGGCACATAACTTTGTTATTAGCAGCCTGTTGCAAAAACATAATAATTTTTTACCATTTCTTTAGTTGAATCTATGAAAAATGCCAAAGATAACACAGTTGGACAGGCATGAAATAGTATTTTTGCACCAATAAGGTGATTCCCAAAGAGCTATTAGCCAAAAACCTGGTGTGCAGTGTGTCCTTAAAAAATTTGAGAAAACTGTAAATGTGCAGGACAAAAGAAGAAGGTCTAAAAAACTATCTACAGCAGATGAACAGTAACTGGAAGTCATGTCTTTAAGAAATAGGAAGAAATCCAGCAAAGACCTGACACTGGACCTGAGAGATGAATCTGGCCCTTCAGTTGATCCATCTACTGTTCACCAAAGCCTCATCAGAAATGGTCTCAGTGGAAGGGTGGCTGTTAAGAAAACGTTCTTAAATCATCATCAATATATATGGAGGAAGTCAGGAGAGAGGTACAACAGTGAGTGTCTACAGCCATCAGTAAAGTACGGTAGACGCTCTGTCATGGTTTGGTGCTGCATTTTAGCCAGTGGTGTTGGGGATCTTGTCAAAATTGATGGAATTATGAACACAGAAAAGTACTGTCAGCTTTTGATCCACCCTGAAATACCATCTGGAAAGTGTCTGATTGACTTAATTTTTCAGCATGACAATGATCCCAAACACACTGTCAGTACAGTAAAAGCATGCCTGGATAGAAAAACACACAATGGAGAGCTTTGAATGTCCTTCAGGAAGCCTGGAGAGCTATTCCTGAAGACTACTTAAAGAAATTATAAGAAAGTTTGTCTAAGAGAGTTCAGATTATGTTGAAGAATAAAGGTGGTCATACCAAATATTGACTTTCAAGCTCCTTAGAATTGTACAAACTCTGTTTTTCACTTATATACTGTATTTCCATGTATGTTTGCATGTTTCAATAAATCACTGCACCTATTTCCCATTTTCCTAACAAAATATAAAGAAATGAGGGGTGGCTCAGGACCTTTGCACAGTACTATGTATTCACATGACATTAACTTTGTAATGTCTCTGTGATATACCATATTAGAAAAACAGCACTGGAAGCAGAGATGCACAAGGACTGATGTTCCCCTGCTCTCCCCACCCCTAATCCCACTTCACCTTCCTGTCCCATATTCTTTTTAAGCTGCAGATCACTCAATTAAAGCAACAAACATAAAACAAGAAGAATATCTCAATTTTAAGTTTGCCCATCATGAATGTTTGGAACAAGGGCAGCTGGGTGGAAACTAAATGAAGCAGGTGAAAAATGAGTGATATACAGGTGAGTTGTCTATCGTACAGCACTGCTGGCAGAAGCTTCATGGACAGACTTTGGAATTTCACAAGTTCACAGTGCTTATATACGTGTATATATTATCTATATGAGTGTGTGTGGGTGCTATGACATGCGTATGCGTATTTGTTGACAGGTTACAGGTCTTCTGGGCCACTGAGCTGGACAGACAAGACGCATCACTGTCACCTCACGGCTGGTCTGACAGGCAGCCAGGACGGCCATGACAGGCGTAAGTAACACGTTTTAGCCTGGACGCTAACACACTGTGACATATGCTCTCTGACACGCAGGCTACCCACTCACCACTTACAGCTTCTGCACTAATTATAGGCATCGCACAATGTTTTCTGAGAAATGACAGTGATTTGAAAAAAGAAAAGAAAAAACTTGTTGGAATGATGCCTTTTGCACATTTGTCAGAGATGTACAGCCAGTTTTGTGCTGCGACATATTTCTGTATTTCTTCTGTAGAAGTGTTGGATATGATGTCTAGTACCACTTGCATAGATAACAAATGACATATTTGGAGAACAAAGACATGATAAGTCATTGGTTTCTCTTAATCATGTTGTAATTTAGGAAAAAAACAAAAACCTCTATATGCTTTGTTGTTGATAAACTCAATCAGCAAACATAATGACATCTAATGAGCTCTATCGTCATGCAAACATAGAGATAACCATTAAAAAGTTCCCATCCTCATATTGTCTTATACAGTTACGTGCATCATCAATCTATGATATTTAAAATGTGATGTAATTTTGTGTGCTATAGTTCACTTTCCTGCCCTTTCCGCTCATTTTTTAGGTTCTTCCATATTTTGCAGAATAGCTGTCAGGAAAGCTTACAGAGTGCCATGATGTCTACCAAGTGCTAAATTTTAACCAGTCCATCAATCGATGAATGCTTGATTGATTTATCATGGGAACTAAAAAAAAACACTGATATTAAAATAGATACAGTGCTAGTAGCTATAACTCTGGACTCCTCATCTCACCAGGGCCAATGTGTAGCTCTCCAACAACACAGCTCAGACAGACAGCCTGCCTTTAAATATCCATTGGTTAGATGCAAACAGAATCTGCTATTTCTTTTTTACCCTAACATGATTTTTTTCACTATTCTGTAAACAATAGCACCACAAGCATTCAAGACACTCACACTTAAAGATGTAAGGCATGCGGACGCTTCTGTTCTGACTCAAATTTTAAGTATTTAAACCAACCATTCAGCAAAAGTACTTCATAGTACTCTATAGATGGTGTTTATTGGAATAAATACATTTTTAAATGAACTCACTCACTGCATGTCAGAAATGCTTGAGGTGACTGATACCTCAGTTTCATTCACAGAAATGTACTCTTCTCTACTGTTATGATGTTTTCCCTGTGAGCAACTTCAACTGCAGTTTCCATAAACTATATTTTGGTTTTTCTCTGATAGAATTTGCCCATGTTGCCTGAGTTAAACTATTGTGACATCAGTGTACATTATAGAAAAGTTTGGGTAATAGTTATAAAATGATTTAAAGGGAAAACTCGCGCACACAAAGCAATAGCTCACACTATGTGCAATGCAGCGTGTACAATACATAAGCATATAGGATAGCACCCATTAGGACACCCCGGGAGCTCATAGAGAGCAATACATTGTTCAGCTTGGAAATATGGATTTTACACACACACTCATTGTTTGTTGCTGCTGTGTGTGTACAGCTGCGTGTAAAATCTCTTCATGTACTTAAGCTGAATGCAGACTTTTCAAAGTAATGAGCCGTTTGTTTGTGGGGAGACTAAGTGAGCTTACAGCTGTTACCATCTCACAACTATAATTTTGGTGTTCTTAATTGAAATTTTGCACAGTTTGTTATGTGCCAACACACATGAAACAAATGAAAACCCATATTTGGACAGTCTGAAGCCCATGGGCTTTTCTAGACTTTTTGTGTGTTGTAACTGCAACAACAACAGTTGCTCTGCTGTAACTTTATAAATATTGATTGTTTTAAATGTGTAGTTCTCTTTGGCTGTGGATTTTTCTATGTATGTATTGTCTTTGAGTATAAAAATCAACTTTACACTGATGTATCTCCCTAAGTCCAACTCATATATGGTCATGTCAAAAAGAATGTTTTTTCACAGGACTCTTTGCAGTCCTCTGAAAAACTAAGTACTCCCCATTATTGTGCAACCACCTTTAGCAGAAATAACTTGAAGTAATCATTTTCTGTATGACTTTATCAGTCTCTCACAGAGTGAATTTTGGCCCACTCTTCTTTACAGCGTTGCTTCAGTTCATTGATGTTTGTGGGCATTTATTTATGCACGGCTCTCTTAAGTCCCACAGGGCCATTTCAACACCTTGATTCTTTTCTTTTTCAGCCATTCTGTTGTAGATTTGCTGCTGTGCTTGACATCATTGTCCTGTTGCATGACCCAATTTCAGCCAAGCTTTAGCTGTCAGACAGATGGCCTCACATTTGACTCTAGAATACTTTGGTATACAGAGTAGTTCACGGTCGACTCAATGACTGCAAGGTGCCCAGGTCCTGTGGCTGTAAAACAAGCCCAAATCATCACCCTTCCACCACCATGCTTGATAGTTGGAATGGGGTGTTTGTGGTGCTGATATGCTGTGTTTGGTTTTCGCCAAATCTGGTGCTGTGCACTATGGCCAAACATCTCCGCTTTGGTCTCATCTGTCCAAAGGACATTGTTCCAGAAGTCTTGTTGTTTGTTCAGATGCAACTTTGCAAACTTAAACCGTGCTGCTATGTTCTTTTTAGAGAGAAGAGGCTTTCTCCTGACAACCATTCTTAAGAAGCCATACTTGTTCAGTCTTTTTCTAATTGTGCTGTCATGAACTTTGACATTTAACATGCTAACTGAGGCCTGTAGAGTTTGGGATGTAGCTCTTGGGTTTTTTACAGTTTCTCTGAGGATTGCACAATCTGACCTTGAGGTGAATTTGTTGGGATGTTCACTCCTGGGAAGATTATGGCATTATGTTAACACACCCCTGAATGCTCCAGACCAGCGAACTGCCAAAACTTCTGCTTTTATAAAGGTGCTCAGACTTGCTGATAATCAATTAATCAAGTGCATTTGATTAGCAGCACCTGGCTGTTACTTACCTTCTTAATTCCTATGGAAGCAGTAAGGGTGTACGTAGTTTTTCAAGGGCTGCATAGAGTCCTATGAAAACGGTCTTTTTCATATGACTGTATGTAGCAGTTATTTACCTTACCTGACTTTTTTGGATATTATAAATATGTTTATATATGTATAAATCATGGTTCTTAGTATATTTGCTCCAGATCAGGTGTCCTCTAACTGTACTAACTGTATACATATAGCAGATACAGTCCTGACACTGCTGTTGTCTCATGTCATATATGTGACATAACTATGAAATAAACTAACATCTGTCAGCAAGCACACTATTACTAGTAGACTGTATTATGACAACTAATGATTAAAGGACCATCAGTTTATCATAGTTACTATCTTAACTGGTAATATATCAAAATTTAGATTATAACAGTAAGATCGAATTTACTCTTGTTTTGTTTACAGCATGTCTGGTTGTATGGCTGCTTGTGTTTTTATTATAGTTATATCACCAATGATATCATAACTGGTGCAAATCTGTGAAAATAAGATCAAATTTGAAAAAAGCAAGAAGTAAATGGCTTCTGTAGTCTGACTAGCCACTCAAAGACCATTATACAGTCACCCATTCACACACCGATTTACACACTGTTTTCATACAGTCTGAAACAACAGGGGAAATTTTGGGGCTCAGTGTCTTCCCCAGGGGCACATCAACATGAGACTGGAGAAACCGGAGACTTAACCACTAATATTCTAATTCGTGGACAGCCCGCTCTCAGTCTCCTTAATTACTTCACCCTGGAAAGTTTTCAAACCCAATAGATTATATCCAGATTGCTGTTTATCCAAACTTCTGCAGCCTTGTTCTGGTGCTAAGAGAAGAAAGCCTAACACTTCATTTTAACTTCACTTTTATGGCTACCAGGGCACTTTAGGAATAATTGTAAAATTTTATTGATCAGCACTAGCTGCACTTTTCTCCTTAGAGTAGCCTAATAACATCACATGGTTCCACTGCTGCAATAAAACAGTCATTTAAGCTGTGTTGAATATAGACATAGAGGCATTTTGCAGACATGAACAACTGTCTTATTATATCTCCTCACTCACATGGTTTTGTAACCTCTGTCACTATTTGGGTCATCATTCTCACAAATGAATACACTAGCCTGACTAATGCTCATTATTATCTCCTTTTTCCTCAGTCTCCCACTCATAAATGAAAAGTCAATGTCCTGAATACTTTATAAGGCCTGTGTTGGGTCATTATGCTAAGGGTCACCAAAGTAACAGTCTCCTATAGCCCATTATTGCCAGAAATGCTGCAATTACATGTCATATATACTATTAGAATTGGCTGCCTTTGCTACAGAGTGAGCAGACAAACAGTATCAAAGCTGAAGTCTGTCATGTGCTGGCCAGCGACCATCATTAATGAGTGGGTGAGATGAAACATGGCACGATGGCTTGCATGCCTCTAAGGCTCTGTAAAGTGGCACCACAGGGACTTCCTGTACTGCACAAGGAGCTGTCAATGTCTGGGAAAAGCACCAGAATTAGCTGGTTAGGTATTAATGGCACTGTTAATGTGCATGCACATGTTTACCCATTTGTTACCCAAAGTTAATATTTTGAAGAAACAAATGCAACACTTGGAGAGGTATTTTAACTAATGCTGACCTAATAGTTTTGCTCTTCATCCTCATTAGTTGGGTACCTGTGCTGATCAAATTCTAGGTCACACCAAAGTGGAGCCAAGTGGAATGAATAAAATGGACACATTTGGGACTGGTAACCATCAAAGATGTTGGTCCTAAACTTCACAGACAATGTGCCTGTTGATCCTCAATGAAAGCTGTCTACATGGCCAAGTCCAAATGTAATTGCACTATTTTACTATGCTACAGTACCTACTTTATAGTAAATAAAAGGTCTTCCATCCACCCACCCAGAGAAACAGCCAGCCATTCACTCTCAATTTCAAACCACCAATTAACCAATTAACCTCACATTCATGTCTTTGGACTGTGGGGGGAAGCCAGAGCACCCTGAGGAAACCCACGGAGGCACAAGGAGAACATGCAGATTTCACAGAGAAAGACCCCAGTACACCACTTTTTACATTAACAATGAATAAGATGACAATAGTGAAATGGGCTGCTGACAAATCCACAAAGAATTAATTTAATTCAATTCAATGAATTCAAAACCAGAGCTAAAAGTGTTATTGGATGTAAATTTGTCACATGGCCTGAAATATAACTCCAAAAGAATGCTAATGATGATACACTAGACTCAATAACTTTACAAAGTGATCAAATCTGAGATGTTGTGTTTTCATAGTTTCTGCTGCCAACAATAATTTACTGCAGCCCCCCACCCACCCACCCCCGAACATTAGTAGCCTCAATTAAGAGCAATTACTTAAGAGCAATAGCCTGTTCTAAGTGTCTGTATTAGACTGAGTCTTTGAGTTAATGTAGGCCTGTTGTACCTTTTAAATAAAAGTATAAATATGTTATCTGATAGTGTTTCATGAACTGCATTTCTGCTGTTACTTTAAACACAGTTACTTATCCCATCGTATTGGATCTCAGGTTTGCTTAAAACACGTTTATATCAATGTATAGTGCAAAAAGCAGAAAGAGATATAAAATAAAAGCATAAAACATTCAGCAATGTTCTCCAAACAGCTCCTGCAGTATAATAATCATAATAGGGTTTGTAGCTAAGAAAATGCTGCGGCTGCAAAGGTCAAATACACTTCGCATCTTATCTTCTGCTTTTTTACTTTGTGCCTTGTTAATATTTGACACGACACATGTACACAATGTCAAAATGTATTACAAAAGACAAAGTAGAAAAGAATTAAAAAGCTACTTCTTGTCTGTAAAGTATATATGTATGTGCATTTTACAGTGTGTATAGTAAACACTGTCATTTAACCATCCTTGTTTTTTTCTTTTTAAGTAAATTCTTTGTTTACTTTGCAAAATTCCTAGTTCTTCCTTCATATTTTCTAGTGTGAATATAGCCAACATGATTGTCCTTTTCTAGTAAGGATGGTACCAATATGAACATTTTAATGCCACGCTCGGGCCCCTTGGGACAAAATATGGAAATTTCTTAAAAGTCTCTGGTGTTCTCATTAATATCATTATCATCACCACTACTGCCACTGTCCCATTTGCAACCCACTGAATGGTGTGCTAAGGCTTTGCAAATATATATATCTATATATATATAGATATATATATTTGCAATATATACATATACATATACATATATATATATATATATATATGTGTGTGTGTGTGTGTGTGTACAATGAAGTAATCTTCAGTCGTGTCAGAATTATCTGAATGTGAGGGGAAGGAATGTAGGGAACCTAATATATGATGTCCTCTGACATTAAGTTCTGCATCTACACACTCGTCTAGTGCTCAAAGTGAGATTGCGTGAGAGCGTGTGTGCTTTCGGTTGCATTTGGATGTTGAGTGTATGGGTGTTCCAACCAGCCAACCCTCCCAGAGGTCACTTTGAAATGGAATAGATTTTTCTAGATCTCCGCCAAGGCTGTAGGGAAGGTCACTTCATTAATCACAGCTAAATGCCACTGTCTGCCCGTCTCCTTTCTTAACCAAGTAACACCCATGGATAACATCATTGATTGATACTAATAATTAATTCTCCTCTGTTACAGAACGACACAGAGTATCATTCAGTGGGGAACCTTTAATTACTTTGTAAGGACTCATTAGGTTAATGCCACAGTGTGCTCCGGTGGCACGGGGGGCAAATGAATGTCTTCCTCTAGCAGTGGCCTTTTGTGAAACAAGATTGCCCCCCCCCCAACTTTTTCCCTCCTCTCACTTCCCATGTCGTTCTACATATCTACGTGTTAGCCTACTTTGACTGCTGATTCAGTGTTGCAAAATGTCAAGTCACATTTTGCTTGAGAAGATCTTGTCAGATGGGTTGAACCACATGATGGGGGAAAGAACAGACAAGTGGGCTCAGCATGTGTGTTTGCACAGCTGTACGTGTGTGCTTTTATGTTTGCAGGGTATACGTATAGCCTTTGCGTTTGTGATGTATATGTACATCTTTATGTTGGTGTCAGAAGTGGCCTTGTTCACATGTAAGCCACCAGTCACGACAGTGCATCTGCATTGCAAGCAAGAATAGAGGACATGCCAGGTTATTTTATTATCTACCAATCTACGCTGTATGAAAGGAGCTGATGCAATGTACCACCTAGAGGCTTTTACTTTTAAAATAATACTCTGTGACATGTTCACATAAATAAATGTGTCATCTATTACTGTCTCACTCAGTCTCATTGTTCCTGTTGCCTATTATTAAAGCAGAGTAATATTTTTTCCTGGGAATAATCTCATTCAGACGGGAAGTGATACATTCCTGATTTTATTATGAACAGACAAAATCACTTAGCGGTGGAAAAACACAGATGCTGAAAGGCAAAAGCAACATCCACAGAACCTCAAATATCGTATGAAATAAAAGGGAAAAAATGGACCTCTGGATTAGTACTGCATAAATCAGTCTTTATGAAAATTAATCGCCCACATATCGCTTTGATTTTATCTTGTTCTCTAAACATATGAGCAGTTTAAAACCGTACACACATCCAGATCTAAACAAAGCTGCAGTGGTCACTGATATGAATAAATGGCATAAAAGCAGCATTCACATGCAGCATTCAGCTCATCCTGCTAGACATTAGCTCCATCTTGTGGGCTATATTTAAAAAATTGAGTACTGAGCTGCAGGTTGGACGTGACATCTTCTCATGTTTCCACATTTATTGCTTTTGTTCCAGCAGCCAAATGGAGCTTGGACAGGACTGTAGCAGGATCAGGAGTGGGTGATGGCACTAATCTGTAGCTCCTAATCTCTAGCTGTCAGTATTGTTTCAAAACTGCTTTAAAGACCATTGTATGCTGCAGTCCACTTTGATTGTGTTGTTTGAGATCCCCATAAATTTAGATGATTGCGGCTGTTGTTTGCATCTATAAATATGTCAGTCTCTGAGTTGATGATAGTAATTTATACTGCTGGCAGCCATAGTACATACTCTTAGTAACATACATTTTATTTCTGTACAATGATGTCAGAAGTTGATGTAATTCACTCAGTAGAACTTAATCAAAGTCCTATGTGTGGCATCTCAGAGACCCTGAAAAGATCTGTGAAATTTGACATTTCACTGACATTTACCCAGACAGAGTGACAGTGGCCTTCTCTAAGCAGCTGATGGGAACTATTTTTGGAGATGACCCAAAAAAATTGACAAAATGCAAATAAACAGAGAAGAGCAAATGGATTTATGATCAATATTGGCAGCAGTAGGCAGACAACAGATGTCTGTCAAATTGGGTTTCTCGGCTAAAGTAATTACATAGAATAAAGTATGCCAAGTTACTTATAATGTGCCTCTCTGGTAGGGTGAATTTAACCAATCAAATGCACATCTCCAAACTCCACAGAAGGACAGAGGGACAGTGTGTCTGCCAGAATGTACTTAAAGTTACAGTTAGACCATTAAACTAAGTCTGTGCCACATGCTAAATTGTCCTTTGAAGATCATTGGCCCAGCCATTAGTAGATTACTCTTTAAAATTTTGTCCACAGGAGAAAGCCTGTTGTAAAGTACATGCATGAATCTTATATTATGGCAGTAGGATTTGGTGTGTTTTATGAAGTGAAATGAATCTGAAGTTTATTGATTACTGGATTACTGTTGCTTTAGTGAATTCCACAGTGGTTGTTACACAAAAGGTCTTAGGTTGGAACCTCAGATGGGTCCTTCCTGTTTCTTCTGCTGTCCACATAAAATATACTGTCTGTCTGTCTGCCTGTCTGTCTGTCTCTCTGTCTTACCCCTTAGATAGACTGGTCACCAGTGTTGTGGGTACATACCTGGCTTCTGTCCTAACAACTTTTTTTTTATGCCAGTATCATGCATCCTTGCATGTTAAAATTGTGGTTAATATCTTTACTCAAAAACGTTTAAATGAGTTCAGATAAGTCTTAGTAGGTTTATATTTCTTACTGGTGCATTAGTAATGTATTATGTTAAAGAAAGCAGAATTCAGTATAATGTAATTGGCATTGTTTGGGGTGTTTGGCCATAACTAATATATTGTATTGCTTTTTTCAGACAAAGCAGATGTTTGACTCTTGTTTGGGTTGCAGCAAGTAACGATATTCATTACATACTACTTTTAGCCATATTAGTAACATAGCTCCCTGTTGGTAGGTCCAACCACTTTGGTCCAGGCAGAAATATCAAAGAAACTGCTGGGCTGATTATCATGAACATTCATCCTACTTTGTTGTTCTGCTAACTTTTCCCAAAACAATAAATATAAGGTCAGAGTTTTCACTTATCCTGTTAAATATCTGCTGATGGACTGGAACAGATTTTGTCAAGTCACTCATGGTCCTCATAGGATATATAGTAAATTACTTTGGTACCTCTTGCAAACCAGACATGACACTGAAAAATAATCACAAAAAGAGAGAGGTGTGGACAGTTCAGACAAACTGCTCTCGGCCCTGTTTAGACTTGGTTTTAAAATACAGAACTGTACAAAAGTCTTATGCCACCCCTCATTTCTTTAGGAGATGAACCAGTGCTTTCTACAAATGTATCTTTGGGCACTTTGTTCATAGAAGCCTGTTGCAAAAACACATAATTTGTTCCCATTTCTTTAGTTGAATCTGTGAAAAATGCCAAAGATAACACAGTTGGACAGGCATAAAATATTTTTGCACCAACAAGGTGATTCCTAAAGAGCTGTTAGCTGAAAACTTCGCACATGTCAGCATGGTGGGCAGTGTGTCCTTTACAATTTTGAGGAAACTGGACAAGTGGAGGACAAAAGAAGAAATGGCAGGCCTAAAAAAAAACATCTACAGCACATGAACAGTAACTGAAAGAAATAGAAAAAAAATCCAGTAAAGACCTGACAGTACCTGAGAGATGAATCTGGCCCTTCAGTTGATCCATCTACTGTTCACCAAAGCCTCATCAGAAATGGTCTCAGTGGAAGGGTGGCTGTCATGAAAACATTCTTAAGGAACAGGGAGGAAAGGTTGGCGTATGCCAAATTACACAAGAACTGGACTGAAAATCAGTGCCAACAGGTCTTATGGAGTGATGAATCCAAATTTGAAATTTTTGGCCCAAATCATCATCAATATATACGGAGGAGGTCAGGAGAGAGGTACAACAGTGAGTGTCTACAGCCATCTGTAAAACACAGTGGAGGCTCTGTTATGGTTTGGGGCTGCATTTCAGCCAGTGGTGTTGGGGATCTTGTCAAAACTGATGGAATTTTGGACACAGAAAAGTACCATCAGATTTTGATCCACCCTGAAATACCATCTGGAAAACGTCTGATTGGCAACAACTTCATTTTTCCAGTCTGACAATGATCCCAAACACACTGTCAGTACAGTAAAAGCATACCTGGATAGAAAAACACACAATGGAACACTATCAGTCATCAACACTATCTGACCTCAACATTATTAAAGCAGTGTGGGATCATCTTGACAGAGAATGGAACAAAAGGCAGCCAACATCCAAAAAAGAGCTTTGAATGTTCTTCAAGAAGCCTGGAGAACTATTCCTGAAGACTATTTAAAAAAAAAATTACAAGAAAGCTTGTCTAAGAGACTTCAGGCTGTG
>VUQI01056050.1:0-12727 GCA_015106735.1 Paratilapia polleni | reverse complement strand
TAAATGTATTTTATTGGGATTTTATGTGATAGACCAACACAAAGTAGTGCATAATTGTGAAGTGGAAGGAAAATAAAACATGGTGTTCAAATTTTTTACAAATAAAAATCTAAAAAGTGTGGTGTGCATTAGTATTCAGTGCCCCTGAGTCAATACTTTGTTGAACCACCTTTCGCTGCAATTACAGCTGCAAGTCTTTTGGGGTATGTCTCTACCAGCTTTGCACATCTAGAGACTGCAATTTTTGCCCATTCTTCTTTGTAAAATACCTCCAGTTCAGTCAAATTGGATGGAGAGTGTCTGTGAAAAGCAATTTTCAAGTCTTGCCACAAATTCTCAATAGGATTTAGGTCTGGACTTTGACTGGGCCATTCTAACACATGAATATGCTTTGATCTAAACCATTTTATTGTAGCTCTGGCTGTATGTTTAGGGTCATTGTCCTGCTGGAAGGTGAACCACTGTCCCAGTCTCAAGTCTTTTGCAGCCTCTAACAGGTTTTCTTCCAGGATTGCCCTGTATTTAGCTCCATCCATCTTCCCATCAACTCTGACCAGCTTCCCTGTCCCTGCTGAAGAAAAGCATCCCCACAGCATGATGCTGCCACCACCATGTTTCACACTCTTCCATAAAAGCCAGATTTGTGGAGTGCACGACTAATAGTTGTCCTGTGGACAGATTCTCCCACCTGAGCTGTGGATCTCTGCAGCTCCTCCAGAGTTACCATGGGCCTCTTGGCTGCTTCTCTGATTAATGCTCTCCTTACCCAGCCTGTCAGTTTAGGTGGACAGCCATAGCTTGGTAGGTTTGCAGTTGTGCCATACTCTTTCCATTTTTGGATGATGGATTGAACAGTGCTCTGTGAGATGTTCAAAGCTTGGGATACTAATTAATTACTAATTAATAATAGTAATAATTGGGGTGGCTGTGGCTCAGGAGGTAGAGCGAGTCGTCTACTAATCGGAAGGTCAGTGGTTCAATCCCTGGCTCCCCGAGTCTGCATGCCAAAGTATCCTTGGGCAAGATACTGAACCCCACGTTGCCCCCGATGCATTCATCGGAGTGAGTGTGTGAATAGATAAAAGTGCTGTATGAATGTACGTGTGACTGGGTGAATGTGGCATGTAGTTAAAGCGCTTTGAGTACACAGAATCTGAGTAGAAAAGCGCTATATAAGTACCAGTCCATTTACCATAATTAGGTGACTTCTGAAGGCAATTGGTTGCACTGGATTTTATTTAGGGTTATCAGAGTAAAGGGGGCTCAATACTAATGCACCCCACACTTTTCAGATTTTTTATTTGTAAAAAAATTTTGAACACCATGTATCATTTTCCTTCCACTTCACAATTATGCGATTCCAATCCCAATAAAATACATTTACGTTT
This sequence comes from Paratilapia polleni, assembly GCA_015106735.1. Lineage (NCBI taxonomy): Eukaryota > Metazoa > Chordata > Actinopteri > Cichliformes > Cichlidae > Paratilapia > Paratilapia polleni. Next base: position 11,339 of record VUQI01056050.1, on the reverse strand, counting down.
GTGGTTGTAATGTGACAAAATGTGGAAAAGTTCAAGGGGTATGAATACTTTTTCAAGACACTATATTAAATGAAAGTAACTTGTCTTCACTAAGTGCTGGACACTAAAAAATTAAAAACAAACAAATAAAACAAAATAGTATAACTTGCCCCTCTCAAGTTGTTCCAAATTTTGATGCAATGAGTTGCATAATTTTTTAAGTAAAGCAAACTTATCATATTTTGAAATGTCTACTCCTATCAACAGAAGAGGATGTACTTTAGCAAAGGACTAGGGGAGAGCCCTATGAGTGGCCATAGGACCGTGATGTGAAGTATATCAGTTGGATAATTTATGTGATAGCTTGTCAGAGGTGAGGGCATCCACCTCCATCTTTATCTTTTAGTTTTTTGTTTGATTGTGTGTGTTACAAGTTTTTATGTGGATCCTGTAAGCCCTAGCTGTTTACAAGCTGTGGACATTACCACTGTTCGCTACGAGTCACTGTCCAAAATGGCACTAGTTCCAAGGTATGATGTTTGTTCCGTAGGGTCACTTTGGCCAACCTCAGACTGGGGACTGACTTTAACAGGGCTTTCAAATATAGGACCTTGGACCCTGTCTTGTTTCACATGGTGGAGGGTGCCAAGGTTTCCTATTTCAGGGGAGACACAGCTTTTTCAATTGTCCCTTACACGCTTGAAGCACTTGTTGGGCAGGAGCTATTGGAGGTCACTGAATTGGTTAATGTGCTGGGGGCACCTGGAGTGGGAGGGAAGCTGCTGGGGCCAGACTCTGAGGATGCCTTAGGAGGGAGATTGGGTGTATAATCATCATGCAGGCACTTACATGTTTCTGTTTTAAAAGTCAAACTAGGGATGGGCATAGGAAGCCAGCTTAGGCTATATATGCTGTGGTGTGTGGCATGGTTCATGTACTATACTTGTCCCAATAAAAATAAGCAAAAAATTAAACAAATATTGGTAGTTGGCATGCACCATGTCCACATATTTGAGTCTGCTTACACTGGCTTTGTGTGGGAATACTAGCCTCATAGTCTGTGTCACATAATTTGAGGGATAGGATCTGCAGGAAACTCATTTCACAAAGGCATTTTGCCTGCTTAAATCTACATGACCACAACTGTAATTTACTAAATTGGATTATGCCTTGTGGGTGCGCTAGAGAGTCCTTCATACATGGGTAAGGCTGCATGAGAATGTTCTTGGTGGTGAAGAAGTAGCATAAGAGGCTTGACAATGCTCATAGTCCTGCATGTATAAGGGCATTTTTCTCTGCTGAGTTCCCTGCCTGTGGCCTTCTTCATTATTGTACATTCTCTGGTGCAAATCCAATGTGTAACTCCAAGGATCATGTAGAAAACTGACTGTGTGGCTTGGCTTTAGTAAGAGCCTCTGCACTGACACAGCAGAGTATGAGGACCAGGGGAGAGTGGTTAAGCAGAAAAAAAGACAGAGCAAAGGACTGATACAGGCTTCTGATTGGGTGAAGTTCCACCACCAAGGGTTGGGCAGGACGTGGGATTTTCAACTATATTATAACGCCTTTGCTGTTCTGTATATCTAAACTCCAGTGAGACGTGACTTTACCCAAACTTGCATTATGACCACAGAACTATTTACTGTTACAGGCTATCAAAACAAAAAATAGTTGCCTCTGATTTTCCTAAACCTTCATGACAAACTGTGGAGTATGAGAGGGAAAGCATCTCAGTCTGGTCTAGATTTGTATACTTTTCAATAATCTCTGACCTCTTAGAGGAATTTCATCTCTTTTGAAGAGCGTCTGGGCTCCCAGCACTCACCAGCATTAACTTTGACAGTATTTGATTGGAAGGAGCTGTGGGCTCCTTTTTTTTTTTTTTTTGTTCTGGTTGGAGAAGTTGTGTACAGTCACAGTCAGTCTTTCGAACACTGAGGCCATGATAACCCTGGACTTAATCTCTGCAGATTACAGAGACAACAAGGATTTTAAGGCTTTGATACCTCTCTGATGATTTTGATGTGTTTCAGCATGGAAAGTCATTTTCATGAGGCAGAAAGCCTCCATAATTTGGAGCATAAACTTTGAAATAAATTATATTTACAATTTACAAAAAGCAGCAAAATCCGTGAGATCCTTTATGGGAATCGTGGGAGTCAGTTCCTTCACCTATTACTAAAATCTGCTGCTTTGACTGTAGTATTGTTTCTAAAATAAATAAATAAAAATGGGATTAGAGTATTAGCATTTATGGTGTCACACTGTGAGATCTTAGGTCAAGTTGTATCTGGGGAAAAAACAAAATAAAACAAAACAAAACAAAAAAACTGTTTGTGTTACATAAAGTTCTCAATAACCTTGGGAAACAGGACAACATAAGATGGTGTCTTTGTTTGTTAAAGGAAGGTTCCCAGTTTCGGGTAGATTAGAGTGTTTTATTGCTTTCAAATTAAGAGATTTAAATAATAATAATAATAATAATAAATTTACGATCTGTGGGGAAAAAAACCTTAAGCTATTTTTGAAGAAATACTGGGTGTAAATATAATTGTATTTTCATTCACCTACATGGCGAATCCCACATGCATTCCAAGATATGTTTTCTTTTGTTTTTTGTTTGTTTTTCTGTACCCTTCTCTTCTCTTTCCCCCTCTTAGTTAAGTGTTTCAGCATGAATGAAAAAATTAAGTAAATAATTAAATCTTAATTGCCGGGCAACGAGGCCTGAATCAGAATGGCCGTAAATTTCGTGTTCGGAAAACATGAACTCTGGATGAGCAACCTTGTACAGAGCAGGATATCATACTTTCCCATTAAGCAGGGATTTGAACTCATCACCAGTGAGTCATGGTGAAAAACTTCCGTCCCTCCCCCGTTTTCCTCGCTCCCTTAAACCCCATAACAACAAAAAGTGTTTGTCCAATTGCGGGGTTTTGCTCCTTTCAGACAGACAGCGCAGCAGCTTCTGTTGGACCAATTAACGGGCCTGTCTGCGCGCTGCCCCGCTGAGCGTGTTTTCCTGGGCGGCCTCTGCTCACTCTGCCAAGACAGTCAGCTGCAGCTGGAAGACATAAAGCACAGCACAGCACGGGACCGACAGGATCAGGTCTACAATGGGGTCGACTTGGGCTCTAGTCTGTCCCACCGCTTTGGTCTTGATTTTACTGAGCTCAGCATCCAAAGGTTGGTACAGTTATTCCTCTCCGTTTTTGCTACTACCTACCAGAAATTCACTAAAGAAACTGTTGTTTGTTTCTTGGCTGATAGCCAGGCTCCATGTTTGATCGTCCCAACTGTTGTAAGAGCGTTTATCTCGCATTAATCCGGTGGCAAATAGACTTTTATATAGTGCAGTCTGCTCTCTGGAGATTTGTCTTCAGTGGCAGAATGCTCCAAAATACTTGTACTTTGATTCAAGTTCTTCATTTCAGAGGTGGCCTACATTTCATAGTTTAAGATAATCTGCAGATTAAGATACATCCAAGTTATTATCAGAGATTTATTTATTTATTATATATAGATTTTATACTATACATATAGACGGATACATAGAAAATAGTAATATAAAATCGTGCTTTTAAAGAAACCTTTTGGAGTATTTTGCACGCTTTTTGTTTTGTTTTTTTCTTGTTTTTTTGTTTGTTTGTTTGTTTTTGGTTTCTTGTTTGTTTGTTTTGGGGGGGTTTTTCCCTTCAGCGAAGGATATGAATACTTAAATGGTTGGTAGCTTTTTTGTATATTTTGTATCCTACATAACAAAAACAAGGCATAGTTACATAACTTTTTTTTCTCCCGTTCTCTCTCTCTCTCTCTCTCTCTCTCTCTCGTGTGTAGGCCACAACTTCACAGATGAGCGCTTATTTGAGCAGCGCGAGATCACCTTTGACAGTGACATTGCCAAAACGATACAAGGTGTGTGCGTGCATTCACATACTAGTGCAGTATCCCCCCAAGGACCAATTACAATTTCACATGTTCATATCGGCATGTGGCCAGCTCTCACTTCAAGAGGAGGGTTAGGACTTTGAGATGAAAGTTTAATGAGTGCTTGACTCCTGACTGCTTTTTACCAGTGAAGTTCAGTTTGCTGTATAATTGCTGTAAAATGTCTTCTATGGTTTTACAAAGTTAAAAAATTGTATTGATAATCCTTTTGCTTTTCTTGTCTCTTTATGGAAGTTACATATTCACTCACTAAAGTAGCCTACCACTCTTAGTTTAAGGTTATTTTTGGGCTAGCATAGGTCATAAATTCAGTTCATGTAGGTGAGGTTTAAGTACAGAACTAAAGGATAAAGCTGTATCTTTCTGTCTGTTTGGTGTTTTACTGATGTATATAAATATCTGTTTTGGGTTTTTTTTTGTCTCTTTAGAGATGCAATCACCAGAGTCATTCTTAATGCAGAAAGAGGCAGACTTGACAGATTTCTTAGATCCTGAGGGTACTATTTATCTTCTTACCTCTTGTTATGATGTTTTGGCATAATTCTAGCATTACTGCTAGATGTGTCCTATAATTGCCTTCGTATATTTTGTGCTTTTTCTGAGAGAGGGGTAAGCTGGTACATACAGTACTGTGCAAAAGTCTTGAGCCACCCCTAATTTCTTTATATTTTGCTAGAAAAATGGGGAAATAGGTGCAGTGATTTATTGAAATGTGCAAACATAAATGTGAATACAGTATATAAGGCAAAAACTGAGTTTGTACAATTCTAATGAGCTTGAAAATCAATATTTGGTATGACCACCTTTATTCTTCAACACAGCCGGAACTCTCTTAGATAAGCTTTCTTGTAATTTCTTTAAGTAGTCTTCAGGAATAGTTCTCCAGGCTTCTTGAAGGACATTCAAAGCTCTTCTGTGGATGCTGGTTGCCTTTTGTTCTGTTCTCTGTCAACATGATCCCACACTTTTTCCTTTTTCTTAAGAACATGAGTTTCAGATACTCTTTGTATGCTATAGATAATTTTTTAGACTTGCCACTTTTTCTTTTGACTTCCACTTGTCCAGGTTCCTCTGAATTTTTTAAGGACACACTGCACACCTATTACCTATTTCGGCTAATGGGAATCACCTTGTTGGTGCAAAAATATGATTTTATACCTGTCAAACTGTGTTATCGTTGGCATTTTTCATAGACTCAACCAAATAGGAACAAATTATATTGTTGTGACAAGCTGCTAGTAACAAAGTGTCTGAAGATACAATTTTAAATTGGTTCTTTGCTAAGTTGTCTGTTATGTGTAGACTCAACACTGGTTCATCTCTTGCGTTTTTTATGCTTGAATGATTCATAGGTCAGCAAGTGGCTTAGCAAACAAAAAAGTCATTCCTCTGAAAATGGTCAGGTACAAGGACTGGACTGAAAAAGAGTGAAAAACCAGCCACTTTCACTTTCAAAGAAACACTTTAAAAGACCTTCAGAGAACCTGGAGAACTATTGCTCAGGACCACTGTAACAAATTACAAGAAAGTGTGGTGCCTTGGAAGCAAAATAAACTTAGCACAAAAAGTAAGGACATTTGTGTTTGGTGGATTATTTCTTTGTTGTAACAATGGTGCCTTCAAATGGTGCCACATTTATAAGGAAAATGCATTTGTGGGTTGAGCAGCAGAGTTGAGTATGTGGGTTGCGCCCATGAAGAACTTGCCAAATCTTCTCTGCCAATACCAAACAGCTTATTCTTTCCCTTTCTTCTTTATAAAGAAATGAGGAGTTGCTCAAGACTTTTGCACAGTACTGTACCTACCTACCCACAGATACCATATACATGGGTACACATATTGGTTCAGACAATCTCGCTTGTGTTCTCTTGTTTATCTTTTTATGTTTGTGTATTTTTTTCTCTTAGATGATTCCAGACAAAGAATGTTAACACCAAGAGGACGTATGTATCTACTTTACTGTCATTTTTTTTTTAAAAACTTACTCCATCTGTACTACATGCTGTTGTAAATGTGCTGATTCTGGTCTTTGCATTGCAGGTCGTCCAGGTTTTTGGCCCCGTTCTCATGTTGGTCTTCCAGCGCCGTCTTATCCCGTTCAGTTTCCCGTCGGCCAACCGACACCTGAAAATCTCCATGCCATCTGTGCCCATGGAGACCATCGTCCACGCTACCCAGAGTCCTACTTTCCTGCCTCTGGTTTTGGAGTGCAGAAGATGAGGGCCACTGCTGTCAATAATGCAGAGGCCTGGTTGAGCACATGCTGCAAAGGGAACCAGACGTGGGAGAGAGGAGTGACCCTGTGTTGCGCCAAAAAGGCAGTAAGTTTTCACAACAGCTCTTATAGCCTATTCAGCCTTTTTTTTTTTTAACTCTGTATAAATGTAAAATGACATCATGGTATCCTGTGTCTTGTTGCTCTAATTCCTCTTCTCTATTTACTCCATTTTGCTGATGATGTCTTTTTTTTTCAGAATTGCGCAGTAGTGTCTTCTCATTTAACAACCAATGTAATGTGATGAAAAACACAATATGTGCTATTAAGGAACAATATACTAACAATATACAGTAATAGCTTATGTAAAGTAGGCTTTCAAAGGTTTCCTGTTGCTTGCAACATTGTATTCATAGTCATTTAATTCATGAAGCTGTAATGTAGAAATAAGACCACTTTTCATCCACTTTTCTATTTCTTGAACTGCCCTGAAAATAAATAGAGCATGAAACATTCTTCACATTGCAGAGGTGATGGAACTTGAGTTTTTCTTAAAGTTGAAGGCCTTGGGCATTTTCAGTTGATAAGCCCATTTAATCAGCCCAGGCAGACATAACAGGCAGGCCTTGGCATGAGCATCAAACCTGTACAAAATTCTTCAGTGAACTGGTAAAGCATTACCTTAGGACCTTCTTGTTTGCTTTTAGTTTAAGGCAAAGTTTGACAACATAATTGCAGCTGGTGAATTTACTCAGTAAGTGGCAACAGACATGCTGACTTCATGTTAGTATTGAAGAATTTAATTCATGCACCCTCATTGTATTTTTTGTGTGCTTACTCAAGTGGGAGCTGTCAATTGAAAAGTACTGTGAGGAGGACATTTCAGTGAAACATCCTTGGTATCACTGCTGTAAACGAAGTGGCAGTGATAGACTGAAGTGCTTCCGCGAGGATGCGCCAAACCCAAACTATGAACCAACAGAGGAGCTGCCAGTGACACCACTTCCCTCTACCATTGAATTCAGTTTTAACCCAAACACTTGCCAGAGGTAGGTAGAAAAATAAAGAAAGTGATCATCAATATTTTCACTCACTGGGATTACAGAGAATAATACGTGTTCCCTTTCAGACTCGATTAACAATTCCAAAGTTAAAACGTATACGATCATATATACAGGGGACAGAACCATGAATCATTTGCTGTATTAACCACTAAAGGCAATGTTGTTTATTTTTATTGTGCTAAAAGACAAAATCAAACAATAAACCTACCCTGTTAACAGCTATTCTCTGTCCAGCCTGGTATAGCCTGGCTGTGCCACTGATCTCCTGTTTGTATATGCATACTGGGGGGGCATGGTGGATCAGCACTGTTAACTAACAGCAAAAGGGTCCTGGGTTTTGAACCCATGCAGGGCCCTTCTGTGTGTGGTTTGCACTGGTTTCCCCTGGGAGCTCTGGTTTCTCCCATCATAAAAAAAAACAGGTTAATGCTGCCTATTTAGGACACTCATGTAAAATAAATCTAAATCTCATACACTTCACAAGACTTGATAATAGCAAGGATTTTATCACTGTGGAAAGTTGTTATTGTGTGCTTCCATGTATTGGTTTTGCAAGGTGTGCATCATGTGGCAAGCTCAAAAGTTTAATTCAGATGAAGCAACAAGTAACATCAGCTTTATCCTTATAATACAAATGAAAGACTGTAACTCTCAGAGCTTTGTATTGCAAAACTAATTTCTGTTATTTCAAATGCATCCTGAGTCCGTAGGAGTCACATCTGTCTCTGACCTTATGCTTCATGCATCACAGGACACGGATCACTCCATATAGTGCCAGAGCAATTAGAGGAAGGAGGATGAAGAAACCATCTACTCCCCCAAAAATTGACATCAACTTTCCTCCTGGACAACCAACCGCAGATACCATTGAATCCGTGTGTCGCAACCAGAAGCTTCGCCCCCTCTATAACATCAAGTGCCTCCCAGGTTTAGGCCATGAAACGCTGGCTCGTCAGGCAAAGACCATTAATCGTATAGAAAAGGGATTCAAACAGTGCTGCAAAAAGAAGGAGAGTGCACTCAACTGTGCTGACCAGAAGGTAAAGGAAGACAAAAATAATAATTTCCTTAACTGAGTAATTTTCATGCCACGATGCTTGATTCTCATTCCTCATTTCAGTGGCGTGAGGAGCTAAACAAATTCTGCTTGGCTAAGAACGGCGAACAGGTGGATTACCCCTGTTGTTTGGGTCAAAATGATCAATACAGCTGTTTCCAGCTGATGTCTCCAGACCCATATTATAATGTGACTTCTGCTGCTGAAGAGCTCTCGCTGAACAACATATGTGCCACTCACAAAATCGTCAAGAAGAGGTAAGACAGTACTTACTGCATGTGAAATTTTTCTTTTGGTCTGCCCCCTCCATCCTCTCCTTCCTGTAATTTCTCTTTTTGTTTCTTTTGATGTTTTTGCCATTTCTTCTATCATAAAAAATAAAAGAACCTTTGTAAAATGCTTATACGACTGGGTTATCAATATTGACACGTATTTAAGCATGCGTACACAATCTGTAAGCAATTTAATGTGAGGTGCACTGTTATCAATGTGACTGTGTTATTAGATTCGCTGTTGGGCTTCCTGTTAACGCCTTTGTGACACAATGCTGCCCCCTGTCTGAACAAGAGAAGACCGTTTGCTTTGCGCGACTGGTAAGTTCCATTAAAAGCCATCAAAAGGGAAGTGGGTCTGCAAAAATAAGACAAATTAGAAAACAAAGCATGGGCCAGCAACATGTTAAATATTAACACAGAATTCAGATTTCCAATTCCTATTTTTTAATTTTGCTTTGTTCTCTCCATGAAATCAGCTTCAGGAAATGTCACAGAAACTGTGTGCATCAAGGAAGCCTTCTACTCCTCCTACTGTCCGCCGCTGCTGCAAAATGCCTTTACAAGACATTCCACAGTGCACCTCCAAACTTCTCATGGATGCCGTCACCAAAGCAACCAACCTCTTAAGCCAGAAGAGGAGGAAAAGGTGCCCCATCTCCTAAACCTGTATGACCTTTTGCTGCTGCTGACCCTACTGGCGCTGGGCCGTTCAGGGAAATGGTAAGGCAGCAGCAGATATGGCATTCAGTCACTGAACAGAAACAATTTATGCAACACTTAAAGGTTTGTAAGACAAAAAGAAATGTAAAATGTTGACCAATTTCTAGCTTCAACTACTGCCAGTAATTCTGAGATCAAACTAGTATTGCTACCATTTGTGCTACAAACTTAAACAAGTATATTGTTACATGCGTAGCTGTTAAAACAGACTATTATCTGTGACACTGTACCACTATTTTTTAGGCTGCTCTTTGCATATTTGGTTACAAATTCATTATGTTGATTCTTTTGGAGCTTCAAGATCAGTTTTCTTTTTTTTTGATATGGTTTGTGGTTAAGATCATATCTAAAAAAGTGCTAATAAAAATATTTTTAAAATGTTCTTTTGTGTGGTTTATTGTTTGTGTGCATGTAGCAGCATGCAAGTCCGTGCCGTGCATGTAACATTTTACATGCAAGCTGACGTAAACATGATAGATGCTGTTAATAACATAATAGGGTGTTATAGTAATTGGCTGGGCCACCACATGCCATTAGAACAGCTTCAGTGTTGCTGCTCTGGCTCACCTGGTTGAGTACACTGCCTGCAAACAGGAAGGCTGCAGGACCATCTCCTGTATGTCGTTCCACCTTGCTTTCTTGTTTGCTATCTACTGTCTTATCAAAATAAAGGCTAAAAAAAATCCTGTCCCCACACCACTGCCTTGGCCTTCAGTGACCCTTTGTGTTTGTATGATTACCCTTAAATCCATTAATTTTCTTAACCACTTATCCAACCTGGAGTCACTAGCCCATGAGGCTATCCCAGCTAGACAAGAAGCATGGTGAGGCCAGTCCAACATGCAGCCAACTCAGAGAGACAACCACGGGCTCTCACATCCACATCTACAGCAAATTTAACATCACCAATTAATGTAACATGAATGTCTTTGTGGGAGAAAATCAGAGCACCCAGAGGAAACGACATGCAAACTCCACACAGAAAGGCCCCAGCCAACCAGGAGGTTCATATTTCTCTCATAGCTTCACTTATTCTCTGTTACATCCAGAATTAAATTTAAAATGTATTTTATGCCTGTCAAACTGTGTGATCTTTGGTATTTTTCACAGATCTGGTTAAAGAAATGGGAACAAATTATTCCTTTTTGTGATAGGCCGCTAGTAACAAAGTGCCTAAAGATACAATTTAAAATTGGTTCTTTGCTAAGTTGTCTGTTATGTGTAGACACAACACCGGTTCACCCCTTGAGTTATAGGTGCCTTTTTTATGCTTGAATGATTCATAGGTTGGTGTTAAGTGACTAAACAAACAGAAAAAACATTCCTCTGAAAATGGTCAGGTACAAGAACTGGACTGAAAAAGAGTGAAAAAGCAGCTGATGTCCAAGGAAAAACATTGAAAGACCTTCAAAAAGCCTGGAGAACTATTGCTCAACACCATTTTTAAAAAATACAAGAAAGTCTGGGTCCTTGGGAGGAAAATTTAAAGAAATGGGGGGTGGCTCAAGACTGAAATGCTGAAACCTTCACAAATCTTTTGTTTTAGCACATCTGTATCATTAGCACAGACTTTTTATTAGTGCTTTTTGCATTTAATTATAAAAGGCCATCCTAGTATATCCTGTTTACCTAAAAATTCATGTATATATATATATATATATATATATACACAGCTCCGGAAAAAATTAAGAGACCACTGCAAAATTATCAGTTTCTCTGATTTTGCTATTCATAGGTATATGTTTGAGTAAAATGAACATTTTTGTTTTATTCTATAAACTATTGACAACATAACTCCCAAATTCCAAATACAAATATTTTCATTTAGAGCATTTATTTGCAGAAAATGAAAAATGGTCAAAATACCAAAAAAGGTCCAGTGTTTTCAGACCTCAAATAATGCAAAAAAGACCCAAGTTCATATTCATTTTTAAAGAACACATTACAAATGTTTTAACTTAGGAAGTGTTCAGAAATCAGTATTTGGTGGAATAACCCTGATTTGCAATCACAGCTTTCATGCGTCTTGGCATGCTCTCCACCAGTCTTTCACATTGCTGTTGGGTGACTTTATGCCATTC
>VUQI01056049.1:0-10077 GCA_015106735.1 Paratilapia polleni | reverse complement strand
AAAAGCACGACTCGAGAAGGCTGAACTGAATGATTCACAATTTATTGACAGAAACACTGGTTCAGAGTATACTGGAACTTTCTGGGAGAGCCAAGATGATCACGAAGACAGGATTCTGAGAGAAAGGAGAAGACTGTTATATGGAGTAGGTGAAATCCAAAGAATGTTCGAATACAGGGAGGTGAGTATGTTCAACATGTGCTTACTTGAGGGATACAGTCAGGATCCAGGAGAGGGGGGTTGAAGCCACTGGTTTGCGTATCCAAGGACCGGAGGTGACGGAGGGTGGACAGGCAAGGGAATGGTTTGCAGGGAATGATCCAGGTTCCTAACAGGCGAGGGCGGACAAGCCCAATGGTGAACAGAGAGGTGGGTAGGTAGGGAGCCCACACTTAGCCCGGCACTGGAGATAAACACAGCGAAGATGAGCACAGGGAAATACAGATGCAGATAATACAAAGGAGAGACCTGATTACCGCACGAGTAAGCAGACAATCTGGCGAAGGTGGAGTGCTTGAACTGGTCCTTAAGAGCAGGCAGGTGATGAGGGTGAATGCAGCACAGGTGTTTTGGGCGAGGTGTGGGCGTCAGGGTGTGTTTTAGCTCATCAGTCCGTAGGTTATTTAAAATAAGACTGATGAGCTGAAAGGACCGGTCCTGCCATCCTTTCTTTGCCAGATCATACTAGTGCATTAATGGTAAAAACTGTTAAGGCGTAGTGACTGTATTAGTAAAAATTATTTCTACTGCTTACTTCGTCTTGTCGTTTTTGTTTTAATATTGTTTGTCGGTCAATCGGTCTCCACCCAACCATTTCTCTCTGAATCCATTAGCCTCTGGAAAAGGAAATAGTCTCATTGGAAAAAAACCTCACCTGTTTCCCTGGAAAACCCTGCCTCTCTGGAGATATTGCTAGCCTGCTCACTCTCTATTCATTCCTCATTCCCTGGATTCCCTCACTACTGGGACAAATCTCCCTCATTCAACCTTGGACGTTATCTGTGCAATAAAACCCGTAAACATGGTCTTGTGTTGTGTTAGCTTTTGGGTCCACCAGTACATTCACTAAAGAACAATCTGGCCAACACCTGGGCGCAGCTGTATCAATATCTGCCCACAATGCTCTAGTCCACAATCAAGACGCATTGCTCGGAGAGACATGAACAGGCGTTACGTTTATTAGTTGAATAGCAGCAAACTTCCAACCTGCAATTACAACTTAAGGGCTAAGTTAGCTCAGACCCCTTCAGCCCTGTCAACCACAATCTTTTATTTCAGTGTTACCTTATCTTTAACAGAATACTCTTTCCCTTCTGATTAGTCCAAGATTTTTTACGCTATCGGGTCATTATGGGGTCAGGCATTAGATTGGGCCGAATTGCTTTATTCCACTGAGTCCCTTGCAGCATTAACTTACACTGAGTTTGTGTCTGAGTTCAAAAAAGTCTTTCGTAAACCTCTGCTAAGAGGCTTTTAAATCTTCGTCAAGGCACTCGCATAGCTGAGTTCTCTATAACCTTTCGTATCTTTAATCCTGTGACTGGGTGGATTGATGAGGCTTTGCGAGGAGTGTTTTCACACAGTTTAAATGACCAATTAAAAGATGAACCCTGGTGTTATTTTTGATCAAAAATTGAATTTTGAATTTCACATCTCTAACCTCACCCAGTCTTGTTTCTCTCATTTAAGAAACATCACAAAAATCAAACCTTTACTGACACCCAATAATGTGGAAGTTCTAGCACACACCTTAATTTTCTCCCGTCTCGACTATTGTAACTCACTTTTCACGTGTATCTCTCAGTCCTCCTTAGCCCGTCTTCAGTCGATCCAGAATGCAGCTGCTAGGCTGCTAACAGGAACTAGTCGACTCACACACATCAACCCTATTCTTGCTACCCTTCACTGGCTCCCAGTGAAATTTAGAATTGATTTTAAAATTTTATTAATAACATATAAAGCCCTACATGGCCAGGCTCCTGTGTATATAGCAGAGCTACTGAGACCTTATAACTGCAGCTGGTCTCCTGATCAGGTTCTCCCAACTGTTTCATGCTTATTTTAAAACCAGAGGTGATCATGCTTTTAAGGTTGCAGCCTTTCCCAGCCCATCAGGACAGCTGGATCTGTGTTTTTTTTTTTTTTTTTTTAAATGACTGCTGAAAATTCATTTCTATAAGTTAGCTTTTCCTTAATCGTTTGCCCATTATTTATGGCCTGTTGTTACTCTAATGTGTCTGTGTATAGGAGTGTGTATGCAGGAACGTATGAAAGACCACGTGTTTGACTGTGTGCTTACATGTATGATTATGTAAACTTATTTTTAATGTGTTTTTATCCAAACTGTAACTGTGTAACTTTGTAACTGTGTGTTTTAAAAAGTGCTATTTAAATAAAGTTATTATTATAAAAGTTATTATTACTCATCTCAGTCACTCATCCACCATGTGGCTCCATCTACAGTCCACCATACTGACCAACAGGGGGAGCCTATGCAATTGGGGAGACCTCGGCTTACACCTGCTGAGCAGCGGAGGAGGATTCTTGCGTGTGAGTGGATCTGCTGCTGCCTTACCAGCCATTTGCTAGCAACTTGCCTCATCAGGCCAAAAGAGAGCGCCCACCAGTAGCTGTAGGGGCACTTGTGGGTGATTTAAACTCTAACTCCCTACTTCACTTTCTATTTCCAGCATAATTAAATTCAGGCCAGGAAACTCACTCCCTCCAGGCTTTGGTGGACTCAGGGGCTGAACATGGCTTTCTGGATGAAACTCTCCTTTTGCAGTTACTATCTAAGTCCATCTAAATCTAAGTTACCATCTAAATCATTAGAAGGCCCACTTGCTGTAACTGCCTAAAATTTTAAACTTGGTTAAATTTTTAACCAATATTACTCATCAGCTGGAAACTGAACAGCTCATTCTCTCATTAAATCACTGTAAGTACCTGCAGTTCTTTGTATTTTCCTCTCCTCAAATATCAATAGTTTTGGTTGAAAGCTCATAATCCTGTAATTGACTGGCCTGCAGGTAGATTGCCAGCTGGAGTAATTACTGTCCGTCCACCTGTTTCCAGTCAGCTCTCCCAAAAGCACTAAAAGATGCAAGCCCCCTGGACATGCCCCTCCCTAGACCTCAGCACTGTGCCAGAAGAGTATGATTTGGGCGAGGTTAGTTTGAGATCGGGAGAGGTTTGGTAAAACTAAAGCTTAATCCTTACCACCCCATCAACCTTATGACTGCACCATAGACCTCCTAGGGGCCTCGCTGCCATCTTGGCGTCTCTATAATCTGTCATGGCCTAAAAGGGAGGCTATGGGAAAATACATCAAGGATTCAGTGGCTGCAGGTATCATTAGACCCTCTTTCTCTCCTCTTGGTGCTGCGTTTTTGTTTGTACAAAGGAAAGATAAGACTTTACACCCCTGTATAGACTTTCGTGGATTAAACATCATCACAATTAAAAAAAATAAGTATCCTATTCCCCTAATTAATCCTGCCTTTGAACCTCTGCATGGTGCCACAATTTTAAGTAAACTTGACTTGAAAAATACTTGTCACTGAGCTTGCTTCAATATGCCCCTTGGCCATTTTGAATACCTTGTTATGCCTTTTGGATTAACTAATGCACCAGCTGTCTTCCCTGTCTTCCCTGCACTTCCCTTTGTCTGAGTTCCTGAAGCAGAAGATGCTGAAGAAGCTAAAGATCCCAGTTCTGGTCCAGCTTGACCTGTTCCTTAAGTTTATTGTTAAGGTTGACACTTCAGACACCCAGGTGGGGGCCGTCTTTTCGCACCATTCAGGCACAGACAATAAGCTGCATCCTGGGGCCTTCTTCTCACGTCGTCTGTCTCGGCCTGAACAGAACTACAACAATGGGAACCGGGAGCTTTTGGCTGTTAAGATGGCATTAGAGGAGTCTCCTTGTTCCCTCCTCAGTTTGCTCTTGAGTTATCCACTGGGCACCTGAAGCAAAGTTTTCTTGCCATCTGGGGGTGAGTAGAACTGTTCCCTTTCTCAAATGTTCTTTCTGGTGGTCCTCTGTGGAGAAAGATGTTAGAGCCTGTATGTTAGCCTGCTCAATCTGTGCCCACAGCAAAGCCACATACAGAGCCCCTATGGGTGTTCTCCAACCACTGCCCATACCTAGCGGCTCTTGGTCACACATGGCCCTAGAATTTGTCACAGTACTACCTCTCTCAAAAGGAAATACTGTGTATATTCTGTGAATCATTAGGATCGCAGGTAGGTCTATCTTCCAGGTACTATCCTCAAAGTAATGGCCAGACTGAGTGGGCTAACCAGGAATTAGAAGCAGTTCTCTGCTACGTCACTGCTTCTAATTCCACATGCTGGAGTTCACATCTCCCCTAGATAGAGTATGCCCTTCTCAGCCACCGATCTAACCCCCTTTGAGTCCTCCGTCAGGTATCAACCACCTCTGTTCCCAAACCAGGAGGTGGGCTTGGCAGTCCCCTCTATGCAGCATCATCGCCACCACTGCAGGAAGCTCTGGAAGGACAAGGAGGCCCTACTGCCCATGGCAAAACAACACAAATGACTGGGGCAAAGGCAGTGGACCCTGTCATACACTCCAGGCCAGAGAGTTTGACTTTCCTCCAAAGACATTCCACTAAAAATGAAAATTCATCACACAATCTATGTTCCCAAGCTTAAACCTGTCTCTACTAGTCACCAGTACATTCACTATGACTGTGATCTGACTGTGCATCGTATCTTTATCTTTAACTGATGCTTTGAAGCATCAACTTTCTGGGGATAACCCTACAAATGAGGTAATATCTTTTTGAAAAATGTTTCAAGATCTAATATGATTGTGAACTGGCATTGAAACTGTGCTGGCAGTACATAGGGGCCAAACACCTTACTAAGTTGAATTTTCCTTTAAATCCATTTAAAATCTACTTTATTTCAAATTTAGAAACATAGCTGACTTGTGTAGTTGTAAGATATTTCATATTATGTAAGCATATAGCAAGGTAAAACTCATCTAGCACTGGAAGCCATGCTGCTTCAATAGTACTCCAGCAGTGCAAAATGACTACCTCTTCATATGCTTCATATCCTGTGAGATTGGCATTAATACAACTCAACTGCACTTTCACCCTCTCACTCTTTGCTTGTACCAGCAGGTGATTTTATTGTACTCATTATAGCATTTTATTCCATTAATAGTCAGTTATAACAGTCTCATCTGCTGCTTCGATGCTCTAGCGTGGAAGCTCCACACCACAGTTTACCTTTTCTCATTACTTTTGTACCACTACCATGTGTTCTTGCATACTTTTCAAAATTCAGTCCTTTTGTTCAGCATTTAAAGGTGCAGTGAGAATAGTAGTGGGAGTTTTTATTCTAAGGCTATAACAATATGATGATGGTTCAACCTGAAATACTGCTCAGTTTAGTATGAGATTTATGTAGTTTTACTTACACTCACAGATTGAAAGGTCCACAAGGAACTTTATGGTAGTAGTTGCTGTTTACCGGCCTCTATCACAATAGTAGGTTTAGTCTCTAGAGTTAGGCAGACACTGTGCAATTTTGCGCTTGTAGGCTACATGTTTTAATTGGCCTTCCTGCGTGGCTGGAATCTGTGACTTCTCTACTCAAACTGTCAGTGATCCAGCTACAATGTGGAACTTATGCCTAATGTAAGCATGAAAATAATGACATGGTATTGCTTCTTCTAAACTAAAATCCACTTTTCTTTACTGCAATTTCTTCTTTGTCAATTTAAAATAATACGATCTACCTATAGCAATCAAAAATCAACGTCTGTGGCATGTGTAATGAAATTTGCAGCATCTAAGCTGTGTTTTCATAACAGGGTAATTAACCTGTTGCTCATTCTGGCACATTTAACAAATCAAAACTAACACCATGCTTGTGAGACATGAATGAGCATACAGCCCTGTAGGACATCTAAATTTATCTGCAAATTTGAAGTGCATATCTTGTACATAATATTATGCTGCCACCATTTGCAATCTGAAGCAGCAGTGACAAAATGTT
The DNA here is from genome assembly GCA_015106735.1 of Paratilapia polleni. Taxonomy (NCBI): domain Eukaryota; kingdom Metazoa; phylum Chordata; class Actinopteri; order Cichliformes; family Cichlidae; genus Paratilapia; species Paratilapia polleni. The sequence goes on along the minus strand of VUQI01056049.1, from coordinate 4,045 downwards.
CTTGTGGCTGATTGATTGATCTGATAATAAGACTGATGCTGAAGAATTGTGCTAACTTTGCCAGACAGGTAAGCAGCAAATGTTTGCTGTTGGTGTAGCTAGTTACTGACACGTAGTAGAGCCATGAAGCTATTATATCATCATGTTATTCTATGATCAATACAAACTGACTCCAAGGAAAACTCTAGCAAAATTAGTTTTTATTCCACACATTTTATTTGTTCTGTCTAATGTAATGTATGCATAGTGCATATAATTTACATCTAAATATTTTTGTGTGACTGCATTTCTTTGAGTTACTTAAAGTTGATTTAAAAAATGAGCTATTAATATTATAATAGTAATTTCAACTTTGCTGCCTGGGTTCCATGTGTACTTCATATGAGCCCTCAAGTTAGTTGGCTATTTGTAGTCTTGACACATCCACATCCAACTCACATTTTAGCAGTTATCCAGCTCTACTTTTATTGTCCCTATTGTTGGTAGGCATTTGTGAGTTTATACAGGAGAAAACCCATTGGCGAGAATTGTTATTATTATTTTTTTCTATGTTTCTAGGTTTGGAATGATGATCGACAGGTTGACAGATGAGGTTAGGCAGGAGTCTCCGTGGACTATGATGTTCGCAGACAACATTGTATTCTGTAGTGAGAGCAGGGAGCAGGTGGAAGAGAGCCTGGAGAGGTGAAGGTATGCTCTGGAGAAAGGAGGAATGAAAGTCAGTAGAAACAAGACAGAATACATGTGTGTGAATGAGAGGGAGGTAGGTGGAATGGTGAAGATGCAAGGAGCAGTGGTAGTGAAGGTGGACGAGTTTAAATACCTGGACTCAACCATCCAAAGCAATGGACAGTGCACAAGAGAGGTGAAGAAGGGAGTGCAGGCAGGGTGGAGTGGATGGAGACAAGTGTCAGGGGTGATTTGTGATACAAGGATAGCAGCAAGAATGAAAGAGGTGGTCGTGAGACCTGCTATTATGTATGGTTTGGAGACGAAGGCACTAACATAAAGACAGGAGGCCGAGCTAGAGGTTGCAGAGTTGAAGATGTTTGTTGGGAGTGTCCAGTAGGGACAGGATTAGAAAGGAGAATATCAGAGGGACAGCTCAGGTCAAGTGTTTTGGAGACAGAGTTGGAAAGGCAAGGCTGAGAAGGTTTGGACATGTGCAGAGGAGGGATACTGGATATATTGGGCAAAGGATGTTGAATATGGAGGAAGAAAAGAGGAAGACCACAGAGAAGAAAAATCAATCTAGTAAAGACCAGAGAGAATGCTGAGTTGGTGTGACAGAAGAGGATGCTAGGGATAGGGTGAGATGGAGCCAGATGATCTGCTGTGGCGACCCCTAAAGAAACCAGCCAAAAGTTGTTATTTTGCTATGTTATAATTTTTTCATGGTCATGCATTACAAATGAGAGCTGGCTCTTTCATTAACTTCAGTAATATATTTCTTACTATACTAAAACATCATTCTTCAAGAACATGATCAGCATGCCCCACAAATGAAGAATAGAAGCACTATAACATTGTATAAAATAATTTTAAAAAGGGTTTACAATGAATTTCCAACAGTGAATTTGTTCTACCCAGACCTCAATGGGCCTTTTAGCTTGTTTAGATGACTGGTCCAGTGAAATGACCCAAATTAGATCATTAGAAGAATATCTTTTATGTGCCAAAGTGCCCCCAATGGAGACGCATGAGCTCATGTGCATGCACAGCTTTCAGTCTGGGCACAAGAAAGTTTTCCAATATTTCTTCTGGTCTATTAGATGTGCCAAAGGCTCAGACTGGGCTTAAATTCACTGCTCTGTAACAATTAAATGTGTACAGACAAATATTGCATGAAACTATAGACTGCTTTGATACAACCAGACTACCATATCTTGTATACATTATATTTATTTTGAATTTATCACAGGATTAATGGTTGCTGTGATGAAGGAGTGTCAGGATCACTACGTCTGTTCATTAAACATTTCAATGAAATGTAAATTTATTTATTTAAAAGCAAATATGCTCCAACTGCTGGGTGCAAGTTGTCCCACACAAGAATGACAGAAGAGTCAAAGGACAAAACATTTTTCATTTCTATTGTTTTATTTTTCTTTTTGTAATTACATTTCTGAAAGTTAAATCCCAGTTGAAGCTTTATCTAGTCTGACTCAAAATTATTTTTCACTAAATTAATTGCTCTACTCAAAGCAGAGTTATGGGAATACTCAGAAGCCCTGCCTTTACAGAGACACTGTCAAGACATGAACAATAAATGACGGAATCCATAAATAGAAAGCATAAGAAACCATAAAATGGAACTGAAGTACATAACTACTTTCATTAAATAACCACGTCACCATAACATGTCCACAGTTGCTGTAACTGCATATGTTCTATGAATTGTTTTAATTTAGAGTGTAATGAATGTGCCAATTACATTTTCACTATGAAATTATGACTCTGTAATTTGAAGTTACTGGGAGAGTGTACTATATGGTTTACATGGGTTGGCACAGTAATAAGCCTCAAATGCTGACAGTGCATCAGTAGCAAAGCACCATAGCCCTCAGAGAGCTATCAAGCAGAAAATGATAATTAATTAATCATGGAGTGTGAGGCAAACTCGGTTCTATTAGCCCTTTGGTAATTCCCTTCCCTCGGCCTCCACACTAACCATAGAGATCATGCCTCTCTAATAAGGCTTGTTTACTCAGCAGCAATTTGGTCACTGCACTGATGGCTGGTTGGAAAATGTTCATTAACTCTACCATTTGCATTATTTTGCAGCAAAACTAAACAGTTTGCAGATTTGCTGGTTGCTTGTATACGTAGCAAAGGTTTTTAAATTGCATAACACACAGGAAATTTTCCTCACTTCTTCTCTTTCATTTGCTCTATATCCATTAGCCTTTAAAGTCCTTGGTGGTTTGTATTCCATCCTGTCCAAAGGCTGTCCTTCCAACACCATATCTATAGTATTCCTTTGTTTGCTTTTGTTTGATGTCCAACCTCTTTTCAACCGGTTGTCAAAGCTGGATATTGCTGAATCGTGTCTCCTTGGTGTCTCAAAACTGAGCTAATTTCATAAGTGTAAAACTGATGTTCAGCACATATAGATTCATAGGCTAACTTCTTTCACCTCTATATTTTGTGCTAGGAATACAGATGTTGTTCATCAGTGCATGCTGTATCACTGCACACTGTTACATTAACTGTATTTCTGTCAATCTTATATGATACTGATGCTTATAATTACTATTCATCATTTCAGTATTATACAAACCAGATTCCAAAAGTATAGGGACACTGTGTAAAATGTAAATAAAAACAGAATACAATGATTTACAAATCTCATAAACACATATTTTATTCACAATAGAACATAAAAAATGTTTAAACTGAGACACTTTTACTATTTCATGAAAATAGTATTTCTGCTTAGACGGTCCAATAATGCACTGAGCATTTCTTTTTCGCTCTCCTCTTTTCTCTCTCCTTGTTTCCATACACGACTAATGCATTTAATCATTAGTAATTACTTAACTCTCCCATAGGTGTGCCTTTTGTCCTGTCTCCCTGTGCTCTCTTCTGTTTCCCCTCACCCCCAGTCGATCAAGGCAGATCGCTGCCCCTCCCTGAGCTTGGTTCTGCCGGAGGTTTCTTCCTGTTAAAAGGGAGTTTTTCCTTCCCACTGTTGCCAAGTGCTTGCTCATCGAGGGTCTTCTGATTGTTGGGGTTTTTGTCTAATATTGTAGGGTTTGTAGCCTACAATATGTCATTCCATCATGGAAATCACTGCATAGGCTCAGGAACACTTCCAGAAATTATCATTTGTGAACACAGTTTACTGTGCCATCCACAAATGCAGGTGTTATGCAAGTGCTATCATTCAAAGAAGAAGCCATATGTGATCCAGAAACGTTGCTGTCTTCTCTGGCTCAAAGCTCATTTTAAATGGACTGAGACAAAGTGGAAAACTGTTCTGTAGTCAGGTGAATAGAAATTTCAAATTCTTTTTTGAAAACATAGACACCACATACTCTGGACT
>VUQI01056048.1:43546-56393 GCA_015106735.1 Paratilapia polleni | reverse complement strand
CTCCTCTATGTGTGTGTGTGTGTGTGTGTGGTGGATTAACTCTGCTTGTTTTCAGGGGCTGGGATTTTGTGGGAGTCCCGCCCTCGGAGGCACCTGAAAGTAATCTTCACCCTCACCTGTGAATCATTGCGCGTCAGCTCTCCGCTATTTAAGGCTGAGGGAATCCATCAGCCGATGTCAGATTGTTGCCCTAGCTTTGGTAGTGTGGTTTGGCTCCATATTGCGTTGCGCATAGAAAGTGAATCCTGTTTCTGCTTCGAATTAATCATCCACTCTTCCTTGTAGGAAACCCCAGCTTGGAGGACTGACTTAGGAGAAGGACTGATTGACACTAACCCGGGGACTCTCCTGCGCTCTGGCCTCGGCCACCGCCACCACTTCACCTTTTTGATTTTTCTCTGTTTCACTTCACTTTTTGTAAATAAATCACCTAAACTGTTCTTCCCGAGTCAGGCATTTGAGTCCCTCTGAAACACCTGGATATGACACCCTCATATATCAGATTTCCTTCACAAAAATGGTGCATGGTGGCTCTGACTCTGTGTTGTGCTTTTTAGTAGAAGAAAGAAACACTTCCCAGGTGTGTTGCTAAACAGTATATTTCTACCCACAGCCACTGTAGCAACCATTGAGGAGAGAAGAGAATTCAGAGTTTCTTTTCTGCTCACCATCTGTAATGGTGTACAAATACCAGTGACCTTGCACATGTGCTCTCAGTACCTGTGCAATATTATGTAATGTCACTAAATGGTCCATGCCAGCAATCAGAGTCTCAGCAGTAGACTTTATGTCTAGCTACACTACGTTCCCTTGTACAGCTGTGGTCAAAAGTTTACATACACTCATCATGTATGTAAACTGATAAGTGTATGAACGGGCATGAATGTTATCGTAATTTTGGCCTCTTAATGATTTCTTTGAACTCTTCTTTTTCCAGAGTGGAATGGTTGTACAACATACATCTTTAATGACTTTAAAAAAACAAGAATTTGGTGCACAAGTTTGAATTTATTTTGGATTTTCTCTAATCCACACAGGGTCAAAAGTATACATACAGCCTCAAATATATACATACATGCCCACTAATATTTGGTTAAATATCCCTTAGCGAGTTGCACCTCAACCAGATGCTTCTGATAGCCATCAACAAGCTTCTGGCATAATTCTGGCTGGATATTTGACCACTCTTCTTGGCAGAATTGGTAGAGTTTATTTAAATTGGTTGGTTTCCTGGCACAGACCCAGCTTTTAATTTTCTATAGGGTTGAGGTCAGGGCTTTGGGAACACCATTCCAGAAGCTTAATGTTAGCCTGCTTTATCCATTCCAAAACCAGTTCTGATGTGTGTTTGGGATCAGTGTCCTGCTGGAACACCCAACTGTGTCCAAGTTTCAGTTTTCTAGCTGTTCATTTGAGGTGAAGTTGAAGAATTTGGAGGTAGTCCTCCTTCTTCATTATTCCGTCTACTTTGTGCAATGTACCAGTACCACTGGCAGCAAAACAGCCCCAGAGCATGATGCTACCACCATCATGCTTGACAGTTGGTACAGTGTTATTAGGTTTGAAAGCCTCACCTTTACTCCTCCAAACATACCTCTTCTCATTATAACCAAATAGGTCAATCTTTGTCTCGTCTGACCATAAAACGTTTCTCCAGAAGGCATTTGACTCGTCCATGTGGGCAGCTGCAAATTTTGGTCAAGCTTGAAGGTGTCAATTTTGGAGCAAGGGCTTCTTTCTTGGTCGGCACCGTCTCAGTCCATGGTGAAATAAAACTCACTCCACTGTGGACGGTGACGCTGGTGTTCCAGCAGTTTCCAGTTTGTGGCAGGCTTGAGCCTTGGTGGTTCTTGGGTTGTTCCTGAAAATCCTAACCAATTTCCTCTCATCTCAGGGTGACAGTTTGGGTCTTCTTTCAGACCTTGGCAAAGTGGTGACACATCCAAATAACTTGTTGTTACTTACGTACAGTTGTTTGAATTGATGATCTTGGAATCTGCTATTGTTTAGAAATGGCTCCAAGAGACCTTCCCAACTTGTGTAAATCTATGATTCTCCTTCTTAGATCTTCAGAGTTCTTTGGACTTTACCATTGTTCTGAGTATTAGTCAGTCAAATGAGTGCTGTCAAACAAATCCTTTTTATGCTGGCAAAGAGAAACTACCAGTTGTAGTCAATCATGATCACTAATGAGAAATTAACAGGCTTTGGCCTTGTCAAGTTAAAAGACATTGTAGAACCTTCAGCACCACTTATTAAAATATTTAAGTGAATGTATGTATATATCTGGGCCTATATGTATAATTTTGACCCTGTGTGGATTAAGGAATATCCAAAATAATTCAAACTTGTGCACCCAATTCTTGTTTTTTAAAGTCATTAAAGATGTATGCTGTACAATTATTCCACCCTGGAAAAAGAACAGTTCAAAGAAATCATTTAAAGCCCAAAATTACCATAACATCCATGCCCATGATGAGTGTATGCAACCTTCTGACCACCACTGTAGTAATTAACAACAAATATAACAACTTTACATTAAATAGTGGCTAGTTTAAAATGTAACATAATCCATCCATCAGTTTTCTTCCACTTATCCTATTCAGGGTCACGGGTGGGGGCTGGAGCCTATCCCAGCTATGTAACATAATCCTACTTCAAAATTACATGCGTTTTAAGGAACCTTAACTTCACAATTACAACAGAAAAACCAGCCACACCTACTAGGCAGCAAAAATACAACATCTAGGTGCAAAAGTTTGCAACGTTAATTCAAGCTAAATTGGATTTATATGTTGCCCTCTAACAATATGGATCTTCCACAAAGCAATAAGGGAAGCTCCGCATGCTGTCTTCATGTGAAAATCCACAGAGGAGACCTGATCTATCACAGAGCTTCCTGTCAATATTAGAGTGTAGAGGGAGAGAAACATGGAGTGTCTGTATAGAGTGAAGAAACCCTGCAGTATTTCAGCTCCTCTCTTGGCGTTCGAGCCCAGGGACAGTGCGATCCCTGGCATCCGGACTCTGTACCTGGCTTTATAAGGTCTTGAGTGATGCCAGAATTGGGCTATTCTTGGAGACAGTCCTTAGCACTCCGTACCCAGAGAGGTTTGTTTGGACTGAGGCAAGAGGAGATGTATGGCTACCACTGCCACACAGTAACAACACCTTCTCTCTATTGTCACCTATTAAATCTTTATTATCTACACAGTCCAGAGCAGGGGCTGGGAAGAGGAGATCTTGAATTTTTATTTATTTTTTCTGCATGATGGGGACAAAGAGGGGGTCAAAGATTTACAGTGTTAAATGCTCTAGTACTAGGTTAGATAGTAGCTATAATTTTGATTGTTTGTTTAATCCTCTGTGGGTAAAATTAGTTACAGATTACTTGTTTATTTTTCTATTTAACCTTATACTGACCGCAGGACTCTTACAGTATTAATTTAAATATTTAAAAAAAATGTTATGTTATCTATAATAAGAACTGATAAGAAAACATGAATCTCTTAATAACACCCAGTTTCTTACTGAGATTTGTGACTGTAAATATTGACATTTTTGACTTCTTCTTTAGAAAGTGAGCATAAAACTGAAAAGCAAAGGGACGACAAAACTTTGAGGAGTTCAGCAGTTCAGCCTTCCTCTTTCCCCAAAGTAAAAGTCCAGTTTAACCCACTCTTAAGAATATTTGCTCTCTCGTTTGATTAAGGTGACACAAAAAGCAAAAAGCCCATTTGTAATATTTTTCATTACACATTTCTTGCAGTTTCCAGTCTATGCAGTGACACTAAACCTGAAGGGGAAGGTGGAAAACCAAGCAATTGATTTTAGAATACGTGGCTAGCAAACACATCCCTGTGAAACAGGAGGATCTGTCAGTCTGATTCCAAGACTGATTATCAGGAACAGATAGAAGGCTTCTTTCTGAGGAAATCGTCCCTCTGGGATCAGCTTTAGTTCAGCCTCTGTTTAGCTTCAGCTGTTGGATGGCAGGATGGTATGGCCCCTGGCCAAACGTAATGTTTACACTAACACGCACAACTGTTCTGTACGTGGTCACGGTGAATTAACGATCCTGAGACGAGGGGCTCTCGTGCGCTGTCATGATTTTAGCAAGACAGGTGCTCAGTGCAGCAGTGGGAAACAGGGAGGTGGTGGTGAGGGGGAGGGTAGGATAGGGCCTAAATAGGCTGCCGGGATTTACATTCGGTTGCAATGCTTGAAATTTAAACACACAGACAGCCACCATGTTTGATATCAGGCCCTAGTGAATGTGTTTTACAGCAGTGGCCTGCTCCGTAAGGCACAATATAGTTTGAGCCTCACCTCATGTGTTCTTTACTTGTCTTCTTTGCAGATGCTGCCAAGAGACACTGGAAATGTCTCTTGGCAGCATCTGTGTGGAGTTAAATTTTCATGAAGCTGTGCACTGCAGGAAACCTGCTTATCAGGTCATTTCTGCCATTAAAAAAGTTCAATAGCAAAGTGAAAACAATATAAAGAGTCTACAGCCATGCTAGCACCTCTGAGAGGTTGTACTTAGGCACAGTGGCACTTTGAGCTAAATTAGCTTGCATACATGCTCACAACAAAAATGATAACATTAATATACAGTACATATTTAAATCAATAAACTCAAATTCGTGTTTTTGAAGTGGTTTAAGTGTTAGGCAAGTAGAATATTTACTATATTCTGCAACTTACTTTGATGTTTTATCGCGCTTGCTAATTTGAACCATGATTCATATTGCAGGTGAGAGAGATGGTGCAAACATCACTGTAAAACAGATGTGGTTAAAATATCAAAAGGTTTTGTTGTTTCCCATGATGCCACAGCAGGGATGCTGGCTCTCTTTGACGTATGCCTGCTTTCTGTCACGGCCACGCAAAGCTTATAAAAGAGAAAACATCAACAGCACCACAGATCTCTGAGGTCTATCTCCGCTGTTCTTTTATAACAGCAGGTGTTCAATTTTATGTATACGTACAAAAAAAAAAAAACCCAAAGCATTCCACTCCAGTAAAATCACTGCCTCTGAGATATGAGGCTGCTGTAGCATCTCTATTGTATCCATTAGCAGGAGGATAAAGCAGCCAATGAAGAGTGGGTCATTGGTTCAGGTCTCAAGAGAGCCCCCGCTGGTGTACATTCTGCACTTAACTTGAATCTTAACCTGCATCGCCTCATTAAACATACAGCTGTACAAATGTAAAATGTGGTGGGACTGGTTGTCATTCAGGGATTTTCTTTCAGGAAATCACCGGTTAGGAAGAGAGGCATTAAAAGGAATCCGTTCCTGTGATGTGGGGAGTTCAGGCAAGGTCAGTGCTGCGGGACCAATCTGGCTTTTGTCTCTCCTCACTTCCAAAATCAAGTGTATGGAGTAGTAGAGCTTTCTCATCCCTTTTCCTGCATCAAGAGGATGTTGTCAGCCCACACTGTATGTTCAGCAACAGCGACAGAGAGAAACAAAAAACTTCATACAATTCACTGAGCGTGACATCTTTAGCTTAAATTTCTTCTGGAGTTTGCCTATTTAGTTTTTCTTCCCAAATGAGGCCTATGCACCATTAATTACAGTCAGAGCACAAACAAAATAGCAGCTATGCATTTTTCAAGCAGTGTTTATCCAGGGTGCCGACCAGATAAGCTCATGAAAGGGAAATGAAGAGAGAAGATACTGTAGTAGGAGTGTATGTAGTCTTTCCAGTGAAAACAAAGTATGCCTGAGCCTTGTCAGTGACCTTCATCAGAGAGAGAACAGACTTTCACACTTCTTGTTGACCCGGCTTTAAAGGTTCCACTTTTGTTTTTTGCAGATAAACTCTGAACAAAGCCTAATTGTGAAATAACAAATTAAAACTAAAAAGGTTAGACGAAGGAAGCAATTAAAAAGTGTAGCGGCAGCCAGATTGTTCATCCTCTCTCTGTCTAAGTTATCCCACCACCAAACAACAGCAATAACGCCACCTATTCCATGTTAGGCTACACTTTCCATTATAAAATGGTTACATCTCTTATTCACATCACGTCATTGCAGATGAACAGAAATTCTGTTTCCACTTTAAAATATCTACAAAAGTGTAAGAAAGCAGGGGGGAGAAATCATACAACTTCATCCTGAGGGTTTTTATTATTATTATTATTATTATTATTATTATTATCATTTTACTTGCCATTACTACTTTGCTTTTAATCACTGTTGAGTTTTCATATGTTGTTTGATTAGGTTTAGGAAATAAAAGTACATGGCTAAAGTTAGGAAAAGATAATTGTGTTAAAATACACACTCTGTTTAACAACATGAAGGTTCCACAGACTTTACATGGACTCATTCATCCACCTCAAGTGGCCACGTGAATGAGTGCATCCACCTTTTGGACCACTGGCAGGTACAGGAGGGTGCCTGCTGGTCATATCTATGGGAGTATATCTTTTACACTTAATAGTGGGATGATAACTTTTAAAGCAGGCTCCAAACAAGGGCATGTTTTTCTGGGTTAAAAAAACTGAAACCAAACTACAATCACTGGCCACTTGATTAAGTACACCTCTTCAACTGCTCGTTAATGCAAATATCTAATCAGCCAATCACATGGCAGCAAGTCAATGTATTTAGGCATGTAGATATGGTCAAGATGACCTGCTGAAGTTCAAACTGAGAATCAGAATGGGGTAGAAAGGTGATTTAAGTGACTTTGAACATGGCGTGGTTGTTGGTGCCAGATGGACTCGTCTGAGTATTTCGGAAACTGCTGACCTAGTGGGATTTTCCCACACAACAATCTCTAGGGAGAGAGTGGTCTGAAAAAGAGAAAATATCAAGTGAGCAGCAGTTGTCTGGGTGAAAAATGTCTGGAGAATGGCCAGACTGTTTTGAGCTGTTAGGAAGACAACAATAACTCAAATAACCACTTGTTACAACCAAAGTATGCAGAGGAGCATCTCTGAACACACAACACATCGAACCTTGAAGCAGATGGACTACAGCAGCAGAAGACCACACGGGGTACCGCTCCTGTCAGCTAAGAACAGGAAAGTGAGGGTACAATTCACACAGGCTCACCAAAATTAGATGATAGAAGATTGGAAAAAAGTTGCCTGGTTTGATTAGTCTTGATTTCTGCTGCAACATTCAGGTGGCAGGGTCAAAATCTGGCATAAATAACATGAAAGCATGGATCCATCCTGCTTTGTATCAGCGGTTCAGGCTGCTGGTGGTGGTGTAATGGTGTGGAGGACATTAAACAGCACAGCCTACCTGAGTATTGTTACTGATCATGTCCATCCCTTTATGACTGCAGTGTATCCATCTTCTGATGGCTGCTTCCCGCAGGATAACACACCATGTCACAAAGCTCAAATCATCTCAAACTGGTTTCTTGAACATGACAATGAGTTCACTGAACTCAAATGGCCTCCACAGTCACCGGATTTCAATTCAGTAGAGCACCTTTGAGTTATGGTGGAACGGGAGATTCACATGGATGTGCAGCCAACAAATCTGCAGCAACTGCCAATATGGACCAAAATCTCAGAGGAATGTTTTCAGTACCTTGTTGAATCTGTGCCACAAAAAATTAAGGCAGTTCTGAAGGCAAAAGTGGGTCCAACCCAGTACTAGCACAGTGTAACTAATGAAGTGGCCGGTGAGTGTAAAGGCAGCCCAATGAACGGTTAGCCACGCCAGTACTGAAGGTATTCATAGTCTAATCGGCATGGTCGGTAAATGGGTGATCAAATAGCCTGCAAATAAGTTATGTTCCTTGCCAATCAAAATGCACATTGAAAAAACACCGGAGCAAAATGTGCAACCTGCTGCTGTGAAACAGTTTGACCACGGAGTTCCAGTGATTAGGGATTAAATGCCTTGCTCAGGGGCACATCTGCTGCAGGAAATAATTTCGGCCATGAAACTGAAGTTGCTGTGGTGGGTCAGTTATACAAGCAGGGTTCAGTGTGTTTGAGCGATGCCCCCCGCTCTTTGCAGCTGTCTCTGCTGGCAGCTGAGGCTACTGGGCCCTGGCAGTCACCAGTGCTGTCAGATCAAGTCAGTAACGATCTCCTGGAAGCTGTACAACAACCCAAAAGCCATCAGTCAGGGAAACAAAGGCACGCCCACAGCATGGTCTGGCCCAGAATGCAGCCATTCATTGCGAGGGAGAACCCAGAGCACTGGCCAAGCCTTTCATGGACAGAGAAAGGGATCTGTAACCAAACAGTGCTCAGTTAAGACTCTGATTTGCCAGGGTAGATAAGGGGTAATCAATCATCCATGGCCTGTCCTTGTACAAACAGTGTCAGGATATGTCAGTCCGGCAGCACTTGGCCAAAGTCAGCTGATGACTCTCAGACCAGGGTGCAAGTCCTGTCAAAGGCTTTAACACAGATCTGCTCTCTCAGAAAACAGGTCTGCTGAACAATAACACTTTATTCCATTCCCTGTGGGTGAACACCAGCTTATTACTAACTCATTTGTGTATGTGGTATTGAATACAGTAGGTAGAGTGACTCATAACTATGTTTGAACTGCCATTTACAGTAGCTAAAACCATCCAGTGCTCTTACCATGTCTGTGCAAACATCAGTGCAAACATGGAAAGAGCTTTCAGCAGCAGCTGTGATGTGTTTTCTTGATTCAATAGCGCCACCTCAGGAAAGTGATAATGATGCAGATGTGTTTAAAAAAATATCGGCTGAATATATAACTTCACCAGAAAAAGTTTATAAAAAAAAATAAAACAAATACTGTCTAATAAAGAAGAGTGGTAATAATTTTGAAAGGTCTCAACCAAGTTAAACAACCAATATTTTTCATTTCTTGTGCACAGTTTATATGATTGTCAGTTATTTGGATCCTTTCTCAGATGCTCAAAGTTAGAGGTGAATCTGATGGTCGAGGTTTGTATTGCATCATTGCATCATGTGCTTAGTGATACCATTAACATGTTTTGTCACCTTTATACTGTACTCATGTAGGTAATAGCTTATAAAAGTGAAAACATTCACAGAAAATGACACATTACTTTTGTTTTGAGCCCACTGTAAATCCTCGTTAAATATAATGTTTTTGTGTTTTTTTTCTTCTGCTCTAAGTCAGTGGGTTGGTGTTGACAGTACATTTTAAGCAGCACCACCGCTCCCAGATCTTAAATAATTCTGTTTGGATTTCTGGTATGAGAGTTTTATTCATAGTTTATTTAGATTTGTTCATAAGAGGTCTCAAAGGGGAATTATACAGTTGTGCAGCGTGACTCATCCCATACATAAATAACAAATGTCACATCAATTACACATCCAGTTAACTCCATACCAAGCACAGTCAATATGATAAAAAAATAAATACATGTTCTCTTCTGTTTTCTGTGGATTGAACCTGCCTCAGTGTCTTCTGTTTTCTCATAACCCAGAGTGACTCCTTGATGCTGAGCTCAGGGCCTTTTTCACTGAAGGTAGTTTTTTATGACTCTGGCTGTATGTTCAGGCTTGTTGTCCTGCTATAGAAGGAGTTTGGGAGGAATCAGAAGGCCTCTCTAATAATATAGTTGAGAATGTTAAGAATCTAAACATCTAAAGCACAGGTTAGCACTGTCATGTTCTGTACCCTTTCTGTATTAATTTGTAATTTGTGGACTATGTGATGGAAGACAGTGTAGGAAAAATTAACCACTAAAAACAGTTTTTCACCTTGTTTTCACTCACCATTTTGTTTCATTTTCACTCACTGATTGGTCAGGCCTTGGCAACAAAAGTACTTGGTTAGGTTTAGGAAAAGACTGAGATGACTATTCCTACCCAGTGCATAAAAATGAGACCGCAAGGATTGTTAACAACAGTCCAAATGCAAATAACAAGTTGAGATGCTGAGTTGAGTGACATGTGTCTCACTTGTCATAATGCACCAACAGTTAAGGAGACCTTTTGTCAGTGGCTGTGACAACACAGTGGTATTTGACACCCTGGAAATGAGAACAGACGGCATTCAGAGGACAGACAAATAACAGATACTGTTTTATTGTTTCACCTGCATGCTGATGAAGTTTGCGTGCTTCTGGTGGTTTTCTTCTCTCAGTTTGTTAAAGAAAGTAAAACTAAGAGTCAGTGGAGAATGCCTCAGAATCCTTATTTACTTAAATAAAAATTGAACTTTGACAAAATCCATACGCCTTCCCACTCTGCAATACAATTAACACATGACCATCTGTCTTTGTTTAATTAGTTAAATGTCAATGTCAATTTACAATTCTACTTTCTGCATTCCAAACAAACCAAAGCTGCCTTATTTCCAAGCTACCCTGGGAAAGAGCTATAGTACCAGACACTGCATATTAAGACAGCAAACTAAACAGAAAAACTTTCAAAAACTAACTGCAGGTTGAATCACTGTGAGCAAAGTAGACTTCTTATATAAAACTGCCATAGATGGTTACTTTTGCTGCCCGAAAGTTGAAAACGCTGCAGCACTTTTTCACTATTTCTTAGACTGAATTGACATGGGCATAATTTCCATCCCAACAGCCATGTAAAAGCAGTATGTTTTGAATGAGTCACCAGCAGTTGGTCACCTTTCAACTGTTGCCTGCTGGTTAAAATATCCACCATTTCTTTCTGTCACACGGAGGAGATCTCAGAGGAGACCACAGAGGGTGAGCAGAAGGCGGCTTCTTCTCTCTGTGAATCATCATCCACCTTCTGTCTGCTGATTCTGACACTTTACTGAACTCTGAAGAGTTTTGTTTCCTTCTTCTCTTTTCCAGCACAGACACACACATATGGAAACATAATGACATACACAGATACAGAACACAAACAAGAAGACATAGTATATAAGAATAAAACACCATAGTGGAGCAGCTGTCAAATCAACAGCAAAAAAGAAAAAAATCACTTACTGTTCTATTCTCCTACAAAAACAACTTAAAGCCATATTTTTGTTGAGTTGCTGAATATAAACAAGCACCATGTCCATAAGAGAAACACACACGCACACACATATGTATCAAACCAACTCATCGACTGAGGCCACAGTCTCAAAGGGAGGTCAGTGCTGCATTCAGGGTCAAATCAGTTCCTGGTGATGTTGGGTACAATGTGTTATGAGTTGTCTTGGTTGATTGGCCCCGAGCAGGAAGTCTGCAAAGAAGACCAAGAACTCTTTTCAAATCACCCATCATCCCATGCTGCTAGCTGCTCTGAGTTTCACTGGCCGGAGCTGCAGCAAGCTCATTGGCATGTCATCTGAGTTTCAGCGATGACAACCCTACAGTAGCTGGCATCTTTTCTCCGTTCTCTTTTCTCCTCACGTCTCCCAGAAAAATCCTTGGCAGATGAAAGGTCCAGAGGAATGGGAGAACTGAGGCAGTTAGGACAGATAAGAAGCTTTTGTTTTTACAGTTGTTGCAGTCCCGCTTTGCATCACATGTGCAGCTACTGCTGGAGGTCTGTCCCTTCTTTAAGAGGAGGAATTTGGGATTAATCCCTTTTGTTTTGTTTTGTTTTTATTCCTCAGAAATTGCAAGTCTTTATTTGTGAAGGTTATATTTCAAATTTTATGACTACTTATGTTTATTGTAGATACAATCAGATTTTTTTATGTATTACCACTGAAAAACGTAAAAAGCATCAGAAATTTCACTTTAAAATAACACAACAACACAATGGAATAACTTATCAGAGGACAGAGAAACACACAGCTAACACACACTTTGATGTAAATCTGCACTGTAATTAAACAATCGTTAATTTTCTTGATAGTGGTAATCTCTGAGGGAAACAAGAACGAAAAAAAAGAACTCTCACTTGAACTATAACCTCATTAAACACTTTCTCGATGAGTTCAGGGCCTCGGTCATTAAGCCTATTTAATACATCTTGTAAATTATGGTACAATTTACAGAAAAACCAACAATAAGACAAGGTATACTTTAGGTCAGGCCTGTCTAGTGATTGATAAGTCGCTAAACTATAAGAGTGCAATGTCCCTGGGTTTTTAAGTCCAATCCTTTGCTCTCTTCCCTTCAGTTTCAAAGCATCACAAAAAGATCCCTATGATGAAAATGCTCAACTCAAAGTTTCAAAGCAGGACTTCAGTAACCAGTGGATGATGTTATCAAATCAAAGGTTAGGGTTAAGCTTTTGTTCCACTTGGTTTATGAATTGTGCATTAAAATTGTTTTACATTAAATTCACTGGAGCCAGCTTCATGAAGTATTTACTGTCTTAATGTTAGATGGAGGCAGGATGAGTGAGTCTCAGCACTTAGTTCAAAGGAGAAAGTCGCATCTAACTTCACAAATGTGGTGATAAAAGTTGAATTGACCTTAAGTGCGTAAACACTCGCTTAAGTTGTCTCGTTTTTTAAAAATGTGTATTTTTTTAAAATCTCCCCTTTTATCATTGTTCTCCTTTTAGTATCTAAACTGCCTTTCAGGGTAATTACACACAGTATGCCATCACTACAGCAATAAGAAACCAAGATGTGAACTCTGCCTCCAGCCGCCCCCAACTAGCCTCTGTCCACTGTGCTGACCAGTCCCCATGGCAACTGGCACAGAACTCATTTTCCTGAAATGCGACCATCGCTTTTGGAACAGAGCAGAAAAGGAAAAAAAAAATTAACAGTTGTATTTGCTGTACGCACAGTGAAAACACATCTTTCATATAGTGCCAGAGAGCCCGCGAGGCTTTGTCTTCCGTACAAATATGAGTGGCAGCCTCTTTTCTAGCCCTGAGCAAACACCATGGTCCTCGTCATCCTCCTCCTCCTGACTCCACCGTGGGACTGCATTCTGTAGAAACAGTGTAAAAAAAAAAAAAAAAAAAAAAAAAAAAAAAAACACGAGG
>VUQI01056048.1:0-11614 GCA_015106735.1 Paratilapia polleni | reverse complement strand
ATTAACATCCAACCCCCAAGCTGTAACGTACAGTACAGACTCTAACAATAAATTCATCCGCCTCTCTCTCTCTCACACACACACACACACACACACACACACACACACCCTTCCTGCCTCCACCCTCTAATCCAGCCACCACCTCTGAGCCCAGGGTCCTTAGGAAAGGTTCATCCAGAGGGCGGAATCAACCCCCATGGCAAAGAGCTGGGGTTGGAGAGGCATTCAATAAGGTGGGGTGGGGGCTGATTAGGTTGGTGTAGGATGTGTGTATGAGTTTGTAGGAGTGTGTGAGAATGGTTTGGATGGGACTGTAACAGGGCGTCATTTGAGTAGGCACAGTGGTGGTGGTAGAATGTGTGTGTATGCGTGTAGGTGTGTTGGAGGTTCACTGGTTCTGAGTTTTTTTTTCATCCACATTTTTCTTGGTTCACTGCTCTGAACGTCTGCTCATGGGTCACAGCTGAGCTTCTGGTCAGGCTCCTGGTCATAGCAGCTGTCTGAAACCACAGATTTTTGGAGGGAAAGATAAAGAATAGTTGTCTGGGGAAACACTAAAAGACAATTACATATAACTGGAGTCAGAAGTGACCCTGGTAAAAAAAAACTACTGATGACAATTTCACAGGACAACCAAAAAAAAATATATTTTTTGTGATCATCAGAAATTACAACACATTTTTCTAAATCCGTTTTTTACGCGGATTTCAGATCTGTTGTCAGTTTTTTCCAGTCACATCAACTTTTTGAGCAATGTTATTTTACAATGTACTTGCATGTGGTTATTACTAAAACGTAAGGACCAATCAAGTAAATGTTTCAATATCGTCAGTGCGAGGTCAGACACTGAATGGTGTAATTCAGCTACAACTGTTTCTTCAAAAACGCTTAGAGTATGATTTTCTTTGGCTAATTATACCAAATATTATGCAATATAATTACCTTCATAACAAAAAATATATGTGTTGAGAAAAACTAAACACAGATTTGAAATCAGCATGAGAAACACTACAAAACCCACATAAATGTATCTCTGATGAAAATGACCTGTTGACCTGTGTTTTTGTAACATTTTTGTTGTGAAAAACTTCCATAATTATGCAACACATCTCTTAATTAACAAACAAATCTATGTAAAATTACAGAACCTATACCTCTTTTACTGTTAATTTTCATTCATTGCATCAAATGTTTGATATTCATTAACAGTATTAAACTTGAACTTAACAGTTTTCTTTCTTAAATAAACATTACATATTTGTGATATTATGTTAAATTTGCAAATATATTTTTACAGTCTTTCTATGTGAAAAACTACATTTTACTTTAAAAAAAACTAAAACATTTTAACGTTATTCACACTTACAGGTTTTTGTGTATTAAATTAAACAGGATTAAACATATTTTAATATCTTTCCAATGAAACATTTTAAACTAGACATGTTAATTCACAGCCTATCTTTGTAATTTTATTGATATTTCATGTATTTAAAAATAACAGGAAACCTCTGTAAAACTTCTTGTCAAACTTATAGGGAAAAACTCTGTTAAATTCCTTTTTATGTATGTCTAAATGATTGCAAGGTAACCTAAAGTAAAGACATTGCTTTTCATTCATTCTGAAGATCATCTATACAGAAAATTGGTAATCCTTCAAAATGAATGATTCACTGTCTGAAATAATTAACTTTTTTGTCACAAAGTTATAATATCATTATTTGGTACAAGACTTGAAAAGCCTTCTCGTTTGTCTACAAAAGGCTGATTTCCAGCCATGTCCAGACAACACTAAATTCTTCGGAATTGAAAAGTCCTACAAAGGATAAACCAATTTTTTGGAAAAGGTTAAAGCAAACTTAGTCAGTTTTAGGCCATTCACACTTGGCAGGTGCTGGTACAAGGATAGCTGGCAGCTCCAATGGAGACTTTGACAGTTAAGTGCCTTGCCTAAGGCCCAAACAACAGTAGAAGTGAGAGAGACGTATGATGTTAGTGTAGTGACAATTTAACCAATTTGAAAAGCAACAGGGGGCCTGCTATAGTGAGAAATGTAATGATGCATGCTTTCAATGAATGCCCTATAGTCTAAAGTTATCATTTATCCATTGATAGTGTTGCTTATAACTAGAATTGAAGTCAAAATATAAAGATATATGCAAAATACAACAAAATAAAATGGTGTAGGATTGCACTGTTGAATCATCACTAACTGGCAGAACCTG
Source organism: Paratilapia polleni (assembly GCA_015106735.1). Taxonomy (NCBI): domain Eukaryota; kingdom Metazoa; phylum Chordata; class Actinopteri; order Cichliformes; family Cichlidae; genus Paratilapia; species Paratilapia polleni. The sequence continues at coordinate 9,392 of VUQI01056048.1, read as the reverse complement.
AAGCTGCTCTACTTTTTCTGTCCAGCTCGCAATTGTTAAACCAAAACGAGGAAACAGCAGTTGGTGGTCAAAAGTGTGAAGACAAATAAGGGCAAACCGAAAATGGCTCCTACAGTCACTTAAATTTTACATAGATAGTGGGAGCAGTAGTCCTCATGTGAACCAAACTCGGTCCTAATGAGGCAAAGTGTTGTTTCTGGGGTCCTGGTTAGAGTTGTGAGATGTGAACTTTGGTTAGATTAAAGATAGGGTTAGGATTTAGGCTTTCCGCATTAAATGGAAGTTAATAAAAATATCAACAATATCCTATCACCGATAGCTGCCTCTGTGTGTGTGTGTGTGTGTGTGTGTGCGCGCGCATGTGTGTGAGTTGTTTACAGTTTACACAGTAGCACTCTGGCAGTGCATCAAAATCATGTTGCTTTTTGTTGTGAGGTAAACACAACCCTCAACCCTGAGGCAGGGCCAGGACAATCAGCCCCATACCCAGGAAGGCGTCCCATGTCCATGATACCCCCAGTGCTCCAAACCTTCACGTGATAACTTGTTTTATCACTGGTTAAATGGCAAAATGACAAAAATGTTACTATCCTGCACAGGAAGAATTCCCCATAAAAAGTGTCTGCTTTTCAGAAAGACAGATATTTGTAGACCACCTGATTGAAACCCACATAGAGGCAAATAGGGTTATGGTCTGTGGGTTCTGTGTCTGTGCTTGCATGTTTGTGTGTGAACCAAAGGAGAGAAGAACTGGAAAGCCCCCGGTGCAGGTGCAATCCAGGGCCATCCGCGACGCTCCGTCAGCTTCACACCGGGCAAGCGAGGGGTTCAGACGGGGGGAGGGTGGAGGGTGAGATCTTCTCACCCCGCTGGCCTTCTTCTGCGAAGCGGAGCTGGTAATTTGGACAGAAAACTGGATTTGTGCCCAGCAGCACAGCGGAGCCTGGGCAGAGAGGCAGTGAAGCAACCCACAGTCGAGGCTCAGAGCAGGAAAACAGGGCTGAACTCAAGGTGACCAATATATTTTCATTCGTTCATTTGTTTGTCTTTTTATTTCCTCTCTGCTCCCTCCTCCACCTCTTGCTCTTTCACTGTACTGATCCACTTTTCTGCGATCAGCTTAGTCTGTCTCTGCTCCTGTGGACGGTTCATCAACTCCATTGTTAACAATGCATTCGTGCAGAAATACAGTTTGTATTTGAAGTGGTTTGAAAGGAAATATGAAAGAGTGGACATAATAGTACAGTTCCTATTCAAAACATTTGGGAAGGGCCAATTTGTGTGCTTGCTTTGACAGAACTACTGCGGCAATAAGACAGATGTGTGACAGTTAATAATTACTAAAGATAGCCTACAGTTTGCCTAAACCTAACCAAGCAGTTTTGTTGCTGAAACTGTGAGTGAAAACTGCCCATAAATAAAGGGAATGCTTTCTCCCAGAAAGCACTAAGTTCTCCAAATATCTTGTTGTTATAGCATAAAAACACAAATACATAGCATGTGCATAAATGATGTGCATACAGGTGTGTGCATATATCGCATGGTGCTAGACTTGATACTAATTTCCACCTACAACAGAACTATGACTAAAAGCACAGCTTCAAAAAATGCAAGAACTATTGGAGAGGAAGCCGTCAGCTGGTGTTCTGTCTATAACTGAGTGGCCAGTATAGTCACTGGATCGCAAAATGCTAGTGAGATGTTCTGATAACAGCTTGATAGTATGCTTCCTACAAAGTGCCCATAAAACCAATCTAATGTGTGGTGGGTGCCACAGAAACAATTGTGTGAAATATCTTCAGATTACCTCAACATATTAATGGCTAGAAAGGTCTGCGAGGCTGTGCTGCAAATGGACAAGTCCTTTTGACAAAAGCAAAGTTTGTAGGACAAAGTTATTACTTCAGTTAAAAATAATCGTTTCTAGCCCCACAAGTGTCCTGATTATATTTCCTAAAACTATATTTCCTTAATTATTCAGGTGACCCCTAACATTTCAATGCTAGTTATTTGAAAAGTGAGGTGTTTTTATGCTCTCCAAAACTATCACAGAATTAATGTAATACATCTGCAGGAGTTAGATAGGACTTATGCTTAATTTATACTTCTGCGGTGAATCTATGTAGAACCTAGGATGCAGCCTATGCAAGTGGCCGAAGCATTTTTGCAGCTGCGTTGACAGCAATGTGTAGTTACATTGCTGAGGAAGAGCGCATCAGGTTACGGTGTAGAGTTTCAGAAGGGTTTGCAGTTACAACATAATTATGGTGTAGATTTAACAAGAAGGATAAATCCCCTGTTAGATGGGAGCAACAAGATTTGCAGGTGATCTACTAGCATTAATTTCTAAGCAAAAATGCAGCTAGCTCATTTCAATAACGACCAGCATTTTATCAAGAGCAACACAAGTTAGCGGGTGGAAAACAAGCAGACCCAAATAGGGTGTGAATAGTCTGCTAACCAAACTAATACAGTGCTAGTGCAGGTTTTACAGATGTGTTTTTCTCTGGAAACAGCATGGCAGCTCAGCTCCATGAGAGACAGCTGAAGAACTATCAATATGTTTTTGATAATAAAGGCTAACTCTTCTATTAGAAATTGTTCAAGCGTGTATGAAGACAGCTGTCTGGAGAAATTTGACATCTCAGGTGGAGTGCAGGATTCAACAAGAGGAGGACTACTTTATCGCAAACTATTCCACCGTATAAAGCTAAAATCTGTGTAGATGATGAGCGGAAGAAGTCAAACCATTATTTACTTCTTTTATATACTTCTCATATGGGGATTCTCCCCCACCCGCCGATGCTCAGTTCAATTCAATTCAATTCTCTGTTTCATCAAAATGCCAGTGTTACTGAGGACCAGAGACATGTGGGGCTCAGCTCTAAACATTTGAGGACTCAATGAAGAGTTGCATGACACAGCCAGAGCTAATGCACTGGGCTCACAGCTTTGAGCCATCCACACTCACCAATTACGCACTCCTTCTGATAAACTCCTCTTCTCATTCCAAATAAATGAACACTCCTAGAGGCAACTATCAAAACCACATTGGACACAAAATAAGGCATGCTTTTTTTGGCAAATGCTCTCCTCCCAAAATCTTGCACTCTGAAAGGGGAACTCCTAACAATACATATGCAGTAAGGCCAGCTGCAAAAACACCTGTGTCCACGCCTTTCAATCGCAAAACTGACACTATGGTCTCTTTAATAAATACCGATAGTAGCCGTTAGTAAATCTGGCCCACAGTAGTTATAGACTGATTAGTGGAGTTTTCCACACCAAAAACCAGCAGTGCATGGGCACATACCTCTTCAATGGACAGTTCAATTACCTTAAATTAGATAATTTATCTGAGTGAGCTTTTACAATATGACTTTAAAGTTTGTTTCCCTACTGCTGAATACAGGATCAACAAAACACAAATTATGTGTCCTCCTTTCAAAACGCTGCTCTTTTTTGTGTCTCTATTTTTTGCACTCAAAGAGAAAAGTCTTGTAGATTCACCTGCCAGGCTTTGTTAGTCAGTGTGAGGTCTACATCTGCCAAGGCAAGCACAGCAAAGTAATAGAAGGTAATAAAGTACCCCGTAATAGAGCATCGCAGAGGAGGTAATTACAGTGAGGGGTGCCTTTTAAAGGGTTGTTTGTAATGATTCATGGTTGCACAAATGCAATTTTCCTGTCACTCCCTTCTCATCACTCATTGCTGCTCACCTGGATCTGCAGGTAGCCTTCCTCTCACCCCTGCAAAGAGCATCTCCACTTTGCTAACTAGACACATTTCACGCACATTAAAGAAAACAAAACAACTTTCCAATAATTCAGCTAATGTTCTATCTAATGGCTCGCAAGCTTCCAGCGTAAAGTGTACACTTTGCGCTTTCTTTCATCCCTCACACAAAAAAGTGCCCCTTCTGTGAATATTATTATTTGCAAACAAGAAGGATGATTCAAATGTACGATCTGACCAGTTTTCTTCCCGTCAGCCTGCATGTGCGAGCATGCACTCAGGAGTGAGGCATAATGTAGAGACATTTAACCTTTATTCGCTCATAACCAAGCAGATTTAGGTGATAACAGCCTGGGATTAGCAGACTGTAGTAGCTGACATTTGGCATAGAATAAAAAATGGTTGATGATAATCTTTTTGTATTTTAATAAAAGGTTTCTAAGGGTTATTTTTTTCTTTGCAAACATATAACCTCTAAAACAAATAAAAGGAAGGAAAAGAAAACGATTTGTATCTTAATGCATCCACTCGCTGTAAAAATCTATCTATCTATCTATCTATCTATCTATCTATCTATCTATATATATATATATATATATAAATTATTATTCATCATGGTTGTGTGGAGAACTAGTTTCTGGATTACAAGATGACTTATCGTCAGTGGTCAGAACATGTCGCAAAGCTTCCTTTATGAGGTGTCCCACACTTGTGTAATTTTGAGCCATGGGCATGCACATTGTTGGGCACGCACAACAAGATGCTGCCTTGGTGAGCTGTGTGACTTCCTCTTGGGTCCCTATACACACGAAGGGGTTAAAATAAGAAAATCTAAACCTATACAGTGAGGCTAATTTTTGTTCTTTAAATTACAGAAAAAATGATCATAGATTTTTTTTTTTTTAATAATGTGGTTTTCATGTGATGTACTTAAGCTGAAGAAGTCATCATTTCTACCCCTGAGTCATCCCTTAACTCTCTGTCTCTTAGTCAGTCTTCACAAATCTATAGACCTATTTGTCACCACAAGAAAAGCACCCCAGCCCCTCCCCCACCCCTCACCCCTCGCTTTAATAAACTGGGCTTGCATGAGATGCCATTCATGTTCAGAAAAAAAAAAGTTCAGGTGAGCTGGTAGAGACTCGCGGTGGAGCTTACAGCAGCAAAATGACATCGCCTCTTCCCTTCGCATCCCAACCCCAACTGAGACCCAGACATCAAAGGCAGGTGGAGTGAAACCATGAAATTACAGGTAAGGTGTCAATTACCCTTTGAAACCAAGCACTCTCCAAATCCAGGCAAGACCCAGCCGGTCCCTGGAATTAGAACAAATAAAGAGGAACTGAGGAAAGAATGGCAGAGAAGGGAAGGGAGGGAAGAGGAGTGAAGGAGGAGGTTTTACGGGCCATGTTGACAATATGGCATCAGTATAAAAGGCCCTAATTCAGCTTTAAATGATCCCCTCCTCCTCTCTTCAGTACAACTGTACAACCATTGCCTGTTTGGGTGCGTGAGAGAGTCTTGTCTGGGAAAAAGGAGGAGATGGAAAAGGGTTGTAAGTAAAATCTGCATCTGTGCAACTGTTTTTACGTGCACTGACTTTCTCCTGCAGAGTTTTTGCGGCAAAAAGCAACACTCTTCAACCCATTTACATCTCTGGTTTCGCTCACCCACCCTTTCCCTTGAACATCAAAGGCAAATTTTCAGTATGTAATGAAGGATAAATCCAGCTGAACACCTTCTAAATTACAGGTAGACCTTTTTACGAGTAATAAAAAGTCTTTATAGGTTAGATTACGCTAAGTATAATCCAACTGGGAAAGGGAAAAAGGAATGAAAATAGCAGAGATTTTTTTTGTTCATATATTTGATTCTGTTTCTGAAGTGCTATTTTTATAAACTACTTAGACAAAGGAAGCTGTGCAGTCATCATAAGTCTTTTATCTCACACACAGCAGTCTCTTGTTTCTCTGTGCTTCCAGTTTGACAATATAGTATTTATTATTTCCTCATAAAGGAAACTGTCACAGTGGGAATTAATTGAATTAATTACTGTTCTCTCTCTCTTTCTCTTTGTGTGCCATGAAGTCAGTTGACAGCTCATGTGGGGGGAAAAAATCCATCCACAGCTTTGGGTTACACAACACACACCCGACAGCGCTAGCCTGGTCCAGCCCAGACGCTGCAGAACACCCACAATGCCCCCCCCCCGCAGCCTGCCTTCCGCTGCCAGGTGGCCCTCACCGAGCCTGGCTCTAAAGTAGGTTGAGGTAAAGATAGGTAAAGATAACCTAAGTTAGGGGATTCGTTCACCATTCACCCTATATGTATCTGAGAATAAAAACATTCCCCATTTCACTGTGTCTGATGAGGAAAATCATGTGACATGACTGAAATCTCAGAATAGCTGCTTACTGGACACTGTGGTATGTAAACATAGCTCAGCCATAACATTAACAACTCTGATTATGTCATTACACTGGCACCTATCAAGGGATGGGATATATTAAGCAGTAAATGAACAGTCAGGTCTTAAAGTTGTTGGAAAAGGTAAGTATGACAATATAACAGACATTGACGTGGGCCAGATTCTGTTGGCTGGAGGACCAGAATAGAGCAAAGCATCTGTTCACAGCATGCAGTACCTACAAAAAGTACTCCAAGGAAGGACAACCAGTGAACCAGCAACAGGTTATGGGCACCTCAAGGTTCTGCATGTGGGGGCCGAAGGATGGCCCATGTGGTCCAAACCAACAGAGTACATTAATGCTGGCTATGACCGACTGATGGTGAGATTGGTCAAAGTGCCCACGTGGACCCCTGTTCACTGATGGAAGCACCTATAATAGTCACATGAGCAGCAGAACTTGACCATGGAGAGATGGAGGCCTGGTTTATGAATCACATTTTCTTTTGCATCATGTCGACAAAGGGGTGCACAAAGGGATGATGACAATCCGAGTCAGTTTGAAGCTTTGGGAAGTGTTCTGTTTCCAAATATTCAGTCTGTGTACATTACTTTGACATGTACAAACTACCTATCCCTGGTAGCAGTGTCCTCTTTCTGCAGGATAAGTTCTGCTGCACAAGTTGTTCTGGACTGATTTGAGTAAGATGATAAAAGCTGTGGGATGTGCTGGGAAAGTCGATCTACGGAAGCCATACCTTGCAACTTACAAGACTTAAAGGATCTGCTGCTAACATCCTGGTGCCTCATGCCGCAGGAGACCTTCAGAGGTATTGTGAAGTCCATGCTTCGACTGCAGGTTAGAGTTGTCTTGGTACAAGTAGGAAATACAAAATACTAGGCTGGTGGTTTTAATGTTATGGCTGAAGTGGTATACAAATAATGAAGATACAGTAACAACGAATAATAAATGCCCAATTCATGATGTCCTAATACTGTTTATGTTTAGTCTAATTTCAAACAGTACACCTTGTCTATGCTCTGTGTGAGGCCTTTTATTTTTAAATGCATTCAGTGCATAACCTTCCACTTAAGCTTGGTCAGTCTTGGGCGTAATGTGTTCCAAAGTAACTTACTGTAATCACATTACATTTACAATAATGTTGTTACTTGCGTTACAAAGGGTCTTCAATTATCTGCACGACAGGCAAATAGAAAGGAAAAAAAAAACATTAAATGTGCCTTTTTCTTCCTGCGCACTTGCGCTACAATCGACTGATTTCATTTAGTGTGCAGGAAGGAGGAAAATGATGGAGCAGTCTGCAACTTTTGAGGCATTACTTTTATTTTTATTTAGAGTGCAATAAAGTGGGAACTGCAACCAGGACAGAAACTACTGCATTATACTCCTAACACAACATTGGCTCTTTGCAAACATCCTCACAGCATGCTAACAGGAAGGTAGAGAAGAACTCAAAGTTATGTTAAAGCTGAGTGTATGCCGACTGCAGCCCAGCAGCCCCTCCAACAGGTAACAAAGGCAGTGATGAGCAGCGTGGCTTGTAACATAGAAGCCTCCATTTGCACCTGTACATGTTTCTGCAGCAGAATTGCTGTGGCGATTGCTTTGAACTCTCTTTGGTCTGGTTTTCAGCTTTGCTTTGCATTGTCTGCTTTGTTCATACCTAAACACTAAAAGAAAGATTGTATCCACACATACATATGCATATGTAGAGTAATTTTTGACATGTAATTAATCAAGTGTCAGAAGTGTAACCCTTATTTCATATTATCTCTTATACTCTTCACCCCTAATGGATTATACAATACACTAGCAAACTGACACTGTCAGTTAACTCAGTCTGCTATGTACCAGTTAAAGAAGGAGGGAAAGTTCACAGATCTGCTGCAACGTTATAAAGATCTCCCTTTTGAGGTGAAAACAGGTCGGTCTCATCAGGGCTTCTGGGGGTATCCTGTGGTGTCTGGCAAGGGGATGCTGGCAGACGATCCTCAGTAGAAGATACCGGTTCCAGCACAATCCTGTGGATGCTTGAGCGGATGGGAACTTGGACAGTTTGGACACTTGTCAACACCTTAGTCTCCTTGTCATGTTCATTGGGCAGGTTTTATTTTGTGTATCAGACATAAGCATAGACACAACATGTACCACAATGTATAGCCAAAGTAGCATCTACATGAATGCATGCACTGAATTTTTTCCAGTAAAACATTGCATTGTAAAAAGCTAGCCAATGTTACACACTTTGTGCAATGGTGTGGATCATTGGTGTATATTACACTACTGAGGAATCAAACCCAGGTACTACAACTGTGACTTGCGCATGTAGGCGTTCTACCTGTATAGTGAAAACTGTTGTAAGCTCAGTTTACCTACATTTATAGTTATGGTGTTTACAAATGCTTCAGTTAAAATATCCTAATGAGTGTTGTATGAATGGAGAGCCAGACAGAGCAGACAGAGTGTATGTCAGCAGCCTGATGACAATAATAAGTCATCTACCTATTCAGGTTCATAAACAACTTCCCATTATTAATTCAGCATTTACTGCTGTGATTCATTGTGGGCTGCGGTCTGCAGTCTATTGCTGCCAAGTTTTTTATGCAATGAGTTGAGCTAAAAAGTTGGTGTGTGGCATTGTTTCCAGCAGCCCGGGCCAAACATCTGTCAATTCATCTTACACTTCCTAATGAAGTCTTATTTTTCTCTTTTTTTTTTTTTTGCTGGGATACTGTCAAAAACAGTCTCTGAGCACTAGTGTAAGTTAAGCTCCTTTTACTGTAACCCAAAGTATTGATTTCTTAAGTGCTTGTATGACTGATAAGCAATAGCAAGTCACAATCAGTTTGTGGTCATTGCAACTCTTTATCTCCATCTGGGTTCATCTCCTTTGTCCAAAAGTCCAACCCCAATTCTAAAAAAGTTGGGCCGCTGTGTAAAATGTAAATAAAAACAGAATGCAATGATTTGCAAATTTCATAAACCCAAATTTTATCCACAATAGAACACAGAAAATGTATCAAATGGTTAAACTGAGAAAATGTGCTATTTTAAGAAATAAAATAGGTCATTTTGAATTTGATGGCAGCAACACATCTGACAGAAGGTGGAAGGGCCATGTTTACAGCTGTGTAGCATCCTCTCTTCTTTTAACAACAGTCTGTAAACATCTGGAAACTGAGGAGACGGGAGAGGAATGTTGTCCCTTTCTTGTCTGATATAGGTTTC
>VUQI01056041.1:0-10460 GCA_015106735.1 Paratilapia polleni | reverse complement strand
TGGCATAAAGTCACCCAACAGCAATGTGAAAGACTGGTGGAGAGCATGCCAAGACGCATGAAAGCTGTGATTGCAAATCAGGGTTATTCCACCAAATATTGAAAATGAAATGAAAACATTTGTAATGTGTTGTTTTAAAATGAATATGAACTTGGGTGTTTTTGCATTATTTGAGGTCTGAAAACACTGGACCTTTTTTGGTACTTTGACCATTTTTCATTTTCTGCAAATAAATGCTCTAAATGAAAATATTTGTATTTGGAATTTGGGAGTTATGTTGTCAGTAGTTTATAGAATAAAACAAAAATGTTCATTTTACTCAAACATATACCTATGAATAGCAAAATCAGAGAAACTGATCATTTTGCAGTGGTCTCTTAATTTTTTCCAGAGAGAGATAAAATATTTTTTATATATGTTAAAAATTTTTTTAACATGTAAGCTCAATAGCTGGTTAAAACGATTTAAAAAAACAAACAAACTTAGTTCTCATTTTTTACTTCTTCAAACTAATGAATGAACTACTTCTGGGTGTAATTTTCCACTTGACAGTTTTGTGTAATGTGATTTCAGACCACAAAGGACTTCCAAGGTATTTTCAGTGTCACAAAGTCACGCCTAAACATAACATGCTGTTTTTTTTTCTGTTGTAGGCACAGTGCCATTATTTGTCCCGAGATACCCGATCCTTCAGCAATGTTCAAGGGATGGCTAAGCAGAAACAAAGAACCTAAGGTGTATATACTAGTTTTAAAAAAGGAAAAAATATATACTCTCCTTGTTTTTGTCTCCACAAACACTTATTCTTACACTGTTGTGTTTTTCAGCCCATCCCAGTGAATCTGTACACGCCGGTGCCAGAACCCACTGAACCTGTCATCCTTGTAACCGAAAACAGTGTCCTTCAGCAAAACTCCTGATGTGTAAATGTTCACAGGAATGCCTGCAGCGTGGATGGACTTGAAGGAACATGTACATAGTAACTTAACAGTGGGTTGAAAACCTACAGTTTCACTAGCCTTTTCTGGTTAGAAGTTTCGTGCCTGTTGCAGGTCTGACGTGTGCTATGTGGCTCACTTGCTGCACTGTCATGGTGAAATTGTATCCATGTTGACATAAACAGGATTTTCACCTGCTAATAAGTAACTCTGTGAGACAATGCAGATGCACGCTGATGAAGCGTGCCACGGACAGGATAAGGAAATGCTGCAAATCTTTGGAGGTGCCTTAAAAAAGCTGCCCTGCTGTGGACCCGGAAATGTGAGTGGGACATGAAATCCCTCTACTGATATCCTCAGGCTGGGCACTGAGGATGAGGGCAGGCTTGGCATCTCTGTTGCACAGAGTGGACCAACGGAGGCTGCATCAACTGGGAACAGGAGCTGATGTATCCCTGGATATCTGCTGTAACATGTCAGAAGGGAAGAGAAATGGGAAGGAAAAATAAATCCATCTTGGCACAGCATGAGCCTCGTTTGTACAGATGAGTAAATTCCAGTATCACTGCCATCCTGACGAAGCAGAGAGCAATAACCTGAGGCTGTGGTGTCAAAGAAGCAGGTATTCATACAGCAATCCCATTACTATAGAGGAAGCCAAAATCTGCTTCTGCTGCAGCTCTCCTAACCTCTACATACATTTCAGGCCCCAGCTGAAGAAAACAGCTTGGGGTGAGAGCACACTGGAGGGCGAGTGATCATATGTAAGGGCTAGGAGACTGTGACAGGCTGCATATATTTCCTTTGTTAAGCCATTATTCATGCATGTCAACAGAAAGTTAATCTTGTCAGTCTGGATATTCACCTGCATGAGCTCTGCTGGTAGACACATATTTTGGATGGAGTTTTCTTGCAATGTTAAGGTGTATATAAGGAAGTCTAAGATGTGGTGTTTGTACACAGCTTCCAAACTTTGTAAAAAGAGTGTGATGAGAACTCTGTAAACATCTGAGCAAATACTAAAGTAATTACAGACCTGGATGCCAGACTGTTGACTCTGTAACTGTATTTTGGCTTGGCATTCAACAACACACACAAATATAAATGTTACCTTGAGGGCTACGCTCTTCCTTCCAAAGGAAGGAAGGAAGGAAGCAACCCACAAACTAGGAGAGTGGGTTCAGCAGATTCCAGGAACAACATCTGAGATTTGACCAGAAGAGCACAATCCTAGGAAGAGATGGGAGGAACCCTTCAGACATACATACATATGAGAGAGAGACTTAAAATATATTCTGTTTGCTTGATTTGTTTGTAGGAGAGAAAAATGTGTTTGTCATTTGAATGTGATAACATGAAGCTCATTCAGCATTTCTCATGGTAATCATTTAAATAGAAACAATGAGATTGTCTCAGCATGTAGATGTATATATTTTCAGTGGGCAGTTATTAGATGGAAGCACCAGTATGTTTTTGTTGCTGAAATAAACCTGATATTGCTTAATGACTCACTCTGTTCAAAACTGAAAGTGTATCTAAAGCTGACATGAGGCTTCAGCCACTGAACTAGTCCAGCTTGTGTTTCTCTTGGCAGCTGTGAAGGAATGGCAAACAAAAAGAGGCTGACTTGGGTGCATAAAATAAGAGCGAAAAGTGAAGCAAATCTATTAGTGTCTTAAACCTGCACTTTCTCTTAATGGCCAGCAGGGGGTGATGTGAGTGCATTAAAAAAAAAAGTGAGAGTCTGGGGGAGAAAAAAAGAAACCCCTCAGCTGGTTGGGTATGACCTCAGTAAACGTTTCCCTGATGTGTTCATAACCTCACATGGTAGTTTCAAGTCTGAATGAAAAAAACATGATGCTCAATTTGCAAATTATGGTTCTTTTTAGAGTCAAAGCAGGTTATGCTTTAGGCTGGGCCAGCCTTGTGATTGACATGTAGGTACTGTATAAGCATGCAGTCTGTTTATCAGTCAGATCCAGCCCTGCTCATCATGTTTCAAAACACCAAGATGACAATGACAAAAACACTCATCTTGAGGCTTCACAGTGGGGTTTTCACTAACCAATGAGTTGTGTCACTGTCCACAGTCCATCTGTTAACTGTCTAAACAGTTAATGCAATACTTTTGAATTAAAGCTGAAAGTCTGAACTTCAATCACGGCTTGACTGTTTGATTTCAAATCCACTGTGGTGGTGTGCAAGAGGCAACATTACTAAACAAACAAACAAAAAATAGATAAATAAACAATAAGCCACAATCTATGGACCTAACTGTATGTATACTATGTGTCAGCCAATATGTCAATATCTGAATTTTTCCCCTAACATATGGTATCCCCCAAAAATCCACAATCAGTCAGACTGTAATTAAGGAGATGTGGTTTAGTAAGAGATTTTAACATGGTCAGTTTGTCTAATCAGAAACTTACTCTCCCCATGCAGAATATATATATAATGAAGGCATTCTCAGATATTAATAATTCTTAGATCATCTGGGAAAGCTCTGCTCAAATATTTGTCAGCAGCTTGTTTGGTCAGCCACATAAAGGGTCTTTGGCAGTTGCCAAAAAAATCTGCTGCTCCTGCAGATGTAGACTAAACACCTTGGCCCTGCTGCAAGAAAATTCCACAAAGAGCCTCAGTCCACATCACGCTGACTGATTTTCCATCCTCTCTCTTTCTTTACCTAAGGCCAGATCTTGACTTTGAACCACAGATGTCCTGGGCACCACCACAGCATTCACTGTATCAGTAATTAGTAAGGTCTACAGCCACAGGAGGTGCCAACTGACATGTAAAAAGTATGAAACATGAAATTACAAGTTTCATGAGACATGATTAAAATATTAATTGTATACACCAAGACATGAGGCCATAGATTGTGGCTTGACAATACAGAAACTTGTCTCTCAATATTATGACACGCTCAAGGTTGTAGTTAACAATAACATGTTGAAAGCAACAATAGTTACAGATTACATGAACAAAGAAATTCAACAAGATTTTTGTGCTGCATGCCTTCAGCTCATAAACATGTTGTCAGCCTGATGAAGGTCAGTATTTCTTCACTGGACCCTGGTAAGACATTACAAATTAAAATGTTAGACTAATAGTCTAATAGCCTACCTTCAATAATAAAAACTTTAAGCATTATAAAGGTAAAACGTGACTGAGGTTAGAACAGAGGCATTACACAAACAGCAAAGGTCAGAAAATCTGATCACGTACATAATACCATCTTAAATAACTAACACATCTTATGAATACAAAAGAAACTTACATTTGTAGAGTCCTGCTATAGTGGATATATTCCAGCTGTGCGTCATGCCTCTTTTTATGTCATGGCTGAAAAGACTAACGGATACACCCCTCTGGCAAGCCTGCTCTGCACTCTGTCCTTCAGATGCATTTTTAGGAACTGAGACATCCTTCAACACAGTGTACTGAGATTAATTTCAAGGTAACAGGCAGGACGATGGAGGATAGAGGAGATAAAGAGGCACAAATCAGAGCAATGAGAAGAGCCCTTTCTAGAAGCAAATCTCGTCATTTGGCATCCATCTTAGTTATGCGTTCCAGCACTTATTTTGAAGCATTATCAAAATTAACCTTAATTTCAAATGTCACTGGGACAAAAAAACCAAAAAAAAAACCAAAAACACTTAATGTATAGAATCACCAGTCAAATATGATAAAAATGCCTAAAGGTTTGTTTGTAAATCAGTGCCAGTTTAGTTCATGGGGTGAGCCCAAGGCCCTTTGCTGTGTGTCTTCTCCCACTCTCTCTCCCCTGCTTTCCTGTCTACTCTTCACTGCTATGCTACTTAATAGAGGCAATAAGCTGCCCAAAAAATAAATGTTAAAATTTGTCGGTAAATTATATCTAAAGAGTGTACTGAACTTCTAATGTAACAGCTTTATATGTATAAAAGAAGGTGTTCAAACAGTATTAGATACCAACAGAAAGTTATTATTTATGTTTTAAAGAGCAAAGTTCCTCTTTCTTGTGAATTTGTCTGTATAGCTGATTTAAAGTGGTTTGGTAGAGCAAGAGCCAGTAAAGTGTAAGACTTGTAGGAAGCACACATTTTTTGAAGTTAAAACAGAGGTCTAATCCAGTGCCTGACTGAAGGTGATTACTTTAATTCTGCCATTCTCTGACAAAAATATTTCAGTATCCTAAGCGAAGAAGTGCTAAGGATTGAACCAGTCCCTCTTCTGGCAAAACCTTGAATAATTTCCACCTAGTTACAGACTACTTGCAGATCTAAACACATTTTCCCTTCCTAAAACATATTCTGCACAGTGATTCTTTTCTGTTGCATGGTGCAAATGCAATCAAGTGTTGCGTGGGGCCCGTGCCACCTCTGGGTCCCCACTGTTGCTCCACCCCCGATTGCTAGATTTTGTTTGAAAATTGTGTTTTGTGTTTAGAGTTTTTGAGAAAAATATGTTAAAAGACGCCTGTTCTATCTAATGTATGAAGAAAATGTGGGGGGAAAAAAGAAGAAAAAAGAACACGGCTCATTAGAATATGAGTGCGTGTCAGTGGGCGCGTCAGCTTCTATCAGAAGGAGGAAGCGCCACCACCCACTTCCAGCCTCCCAACTGTTTTTTAATGCCTTCCTCACAAGAAGCTGGAAGCGAAAGTACAATTGAGACACGGGCAGACATCTCTCTTCTCTTCTGAAAAAACTGTAACCGCAGATAGTCAGGGCACCGAGGACCCCGTTTCAGGAGCGCCACTACTTTTTCTGCTCCTCACACCAGAGGCTGAGCAAACTTTATGGAGTAAAACTGAAGGCACGGGATAAGCAGGATGTTTTCAAGTTTGCTGTTTTTAAACTGCCTGTTTGTAACAGTTGAATCCAGTCCCGGTAAGACAATCTATACATCCATTCTTAAATACATTTGCCTTGTTTGTTGTTGTCTGTCTCTTTGACACATTTTCCCACTTTGTCTGCTCCATTACGGTGATTCCCACTAGTGACGTCACGCCTGGCACTAGTCAACGTGGACGGTAAACTCAGACTGTGTACACTGAGGAGGCAGTGTGAGAGAATGTGTCTTATGTAAAACCTCTCAGCTCACACGTATATTAATACTTCCATACACCGTGATCTGACTTTATGGAGGTGATAGAAACCAGAGGAACCAGACATTTTTAAATGCCACGATATCCTACATACAATCTGACACAGGAGCAGACTTGTTAAAGGCACTAACACAGGGAACTGAAGCCACTGGTCACTGCCTACAAGACAGATAAAGACGAGTATGAATGTTCCTCTGATCTTGTGGGTAAGTTTTTTTCCTCTCCTGGTGACTGGCTCAGACCAGCAGCTTGTTTGGTCAGCCTCATAAAAGGTCTTTAGTAGTTGCCAAAATTCCGTTGCTCCTGCGGATGTACACTGAACACTACGGAGCTGCTGCAGGAAGAGTCAACAAAGATTCTCATGTCACATAAGCTGACTGATTTTCTGTTCTCTTTTTCACCAAGGCCAAATTTTACCACCACGAAATGTGTCCCTACGGAGGATTAATGACTTTGACCACGAGTTGTCCTGGGAACCACCAGAGCATTCTGAAAACTGCAAATATACTTTGTTTATAAAGTCGGGTACAGTAGAGGACCATGAACGTACTGTAAGTATGCTTATGTGTGTCCATTTTGTTTCAAAGCTCATGTATTCATTATGCTTACAAAAAGTTTCATATGCCACAATTTTTAATGCCATACGAACGTTTTATCAATATTTCTTGATAATACTGATACTAAATATTAAACGTTTTATCAATATTTCTTGAAAAGACGGTTGCTCTGGGAGTATGAGTAATTTCAACCAATTGCTGGAAGCAGCAGCTCATTATTTGCATACTGCTGGAAAACATTTTCAGATATGAAAAATAGGTTTGTATTATTTCTAGATTTTGCATAGACAACCACCATGATTAAGCTCGGGACATCTATCAGAGGCCTTGGAGTTTGAGGGTTCTGTTGTGCAACAGTTTAACTGTTGCTCGAGCTGCACTCTTGTGGATGGACCTCACATGTTTTGCTTGTAATCTGCTGGAGCCACTCTCCCAGTTTGGGGAATACAGCCCCTATTGCTGTGTGTACACACACACACACACACAAAAAAAAGTGTTTGCCCCCTTCCTGATTTCTTATTTTTTGTATGTTTGTCACACTTAAATGTTTCAGATCATCAAACAAATTTAAATATTAGACAAAGATAAATAAAATGCATTTTTTAAATGAAGGTTTTTATTATTAAGGGAAACAAAAAATACCTACCTACAGGCAATCACTTTTTCACACAGGGCCTTGTAGGTTTGGATAATAATAATAAAAACCTTCATTTAAAAACTGCATTTTGTGTTTACTTGTGTTATCTTTGTCTAATATTTAAATTTGTTTGATGATCTGAAACATTTAAGTGTGACAAACATGCAAAAGAAATCAGGAAGGGGGCAAACACTTTTTCACACCACTGTATATATACATATAGACACACACTCAGCAGCCACTTTGATAGGTACACCTGTTCAACTGCTCGTCAATGCAAATATCTAATCAGCCAATCATATGGCAGTGACTTGGTGCATTTAGGTGTGTGGACAAGGTCAAGACAACCTGCAGAAGTTTAAATCATGCATCAGAATGGGACAGAAAGGTGATTAAAGTGACTTTGATTGTCGGTGCAAGGCGAGCTGGTCTGACCAGCCAGGCTACTTTGAGCTGATGGGATGGCAACACTAAGTCAAACACTCCTGTCAGCTAACAACAGGAAACTGAGGCTACAGTTTGCACAGGCTTAGCAAAATTGGACAGTGGAAGATTTGATAAACATTGCCTGGTCTGATGACTCTTGATTTCTGCTGTGACATTCAGATGGTAGGGTCAGGATTTGGTGTAAACAACATGAAAGCATGGATCCATCCTGCCTTGTATCAACAGTTCAGGCTGCTGGTGGTGTAACGGTGTGAGGGATATTTTCTTGGCACACTTCGAGCCCGTTAGTACCAACTGAGCATCGTTTAAATACCACAGCCTATGTGAGTGTTGTTGCTGACTATGTCCATCCCTTTATGACCACAGTGTACCCATCCTCTGATGGCTGCTTCCAGCAGGATAACACACCATGTCACAAAGCTCAGATCATCTCAAACTGGCTTCTTAAACATGACAATGAGTTCACTGTATTCAAATGGCCTTCACAGTCACCAGATTTAAGTAAAATAGGGAATGTGGTGGAACAGGAGATTTGCATCATGGATGTGCAACTGTCAAGTCTGCATCAACTGTGTGATATTATGTCAGTGTGGACCAAAATCTTTGAGGAATGTTTCCAGCACCTTTTTGAATCTATGCCATGAAAAATTAAGGCAGTTCTGAAGGCAACAGGAAGTCCAACTTGGTGCAAAGCTACTCTAGTACTCTCCAAGAATGAAAATATGGCGCTGGAAATGAGCAGATCGGGTCCCCATTAAGCAGGATTTAAATGTTGAACTACTTTCTGTGTTGTTGGGTTGTTCTGCCTGTAAAAGGCTAGTCATGTATTCTCCATGTTTAATCTGAAATGTGTCAAGTAACTATAGCCGTAAAAATACATGAAACTGAGTAATAATTTTAGTGTTTGTAGAGGAGAAGCAGCAAATTAAAATACTTAAGAATACTGATGAACTGCTACAGTCATGTTGGACCTCTGGCTATATTCAGATTTTGCATGGAGGCATTAAATCATGCAAACCCTGCATGGATTTGTTTTAATGCTTGCTTGCTGATATTAATTAGATAAAACATAGAGGTCAAACTTTTCTTTTAAAAAGCTACCAAAAAACAGACAAAAGGGGTCTGTGGCTCAGATGGTAGAACAGGTCGTCCACTTATCAGAAGGCCAGTCGTTTGATCCTTGGTTCCTCCAGTGTGAATGTCAGAGAGGCTCTTGGCTCGATACTGAAGCCTGAATTTCCCCTGATTGTGTGTGAGTGTATATTTTGATAGATAAAGCTCTGGGAATGAGTGAATGTGGCTTTTGTAGAATGCCTTTAGTGGCCAATAAAACCAGAAACACAAGAGATTTGATTTACAAAAAGCTGCATTAACTGACAGTTATTAATACTTGATTTGTAAAAAAGGAGCCACTGTGAAACAAGTGCACACACCTGGCTTGTCTCAGTGTTAACACAGTTGAGAATGGCTTACATTGTTCACTCACTCATGAGTTTTTTCCTTCTGTTTCCCTCTTAATAGCATAAATCTCCCTACAAGTTGGTCAGGAAGATGGAGGGAGGATTTTTACATGTGTCTATCAGAACATTGTGTAATAACTCAGAGAGTGAGCCGGTGGTCCTCAGCGAAACAAACCTAGGTAAGCTCATCCTGATTACCACTGACTCAACTTTGTTGTCAAAAGTGCTTTTGAGCCATATCCAGAGAGGATTGCTGTCTATTTGTTTATTAACCTGTATGGGTGTGCGTGTGTGTGTGTTTCTGTTGTTCACAGAGCTGGTGACGGATTTTCAGTGCTACGTCCATTCCCTCAAACAAACTAACTGCTCTTGGTCACCAGCCAGTGACGCTCCAGATCTCCGCTTTTTCTATCAGTATGTGCCTTTCTGTTGTGTATTGTGTTTATAAAGGGTCGCTGCTGCTGTAGATTGAGAGTTGTGTCCGAATAAGTTATAAAGAGAAATCCACCATTTCTGTTGTGTATTATGTTTATAGAGCAGAGGTCACTAACAGACGGACCGCGGTCCGTGTCCGGACCCAGAAGCAGTCTCATACGGACCCGTACCTACAGCCCAAATAGAAAGTTATGATTTAAAACCTGACGGGGCGCTTCTATTTTAACTGGCGCAACTTTTTTTAGTCTTTACGGTGGTGGTTTAGTGGATGAGGAAACGCAAAGACCAATTGCATGTGAGTTAAGCCATCCCATGTGATTCTACTCAGCCAATCAAGTCTGTGCATGCATTGTAATATTGCGGTAACATTGCGACTGTACAGTGCAGGCAGATGAGAGAGTTAGAGGCAAGTTACACATGAAAAGACGGTAGAAAGAAAAAAGAAAGATAGCGATACGTGTAGAGAAAACAAAGGGAGAGATACAGTCCACTGAGCTGGAGAAAGTTGAGAAAAAGACAGGTGAGACGGAGAAAGGGAGAGAAAAATAAGGAACAAATGACGAAAAGTGGACAGCGAAAATAGAGCATTTAATCTGGAATAGACAGACTCATTTCTGGTCATACTTCCCACTGGGAGCACTAAACCAGTGTGTCTCATATGTTCAGAAACCGTGGCGCTTATTAAAAGTGCCATTGTGAAACGCCATTATGAGATAAAACATAAGGGTTTTAAACAAACATACCCACTCAAATCTGAAATGACATCACAGAAAATAAGTAGTCTCAGAGCCCAATATGAGCAGTCCACCAGGATCCTGAGCCACACATTCACTGCCCAACAACATGCTCATGAGTGTTCCCTCAGAGTTGCTTGGATTTTGGGTCAAC
>VUQI01056040.1:0-18510 GCA_015106735.1 Paratilapia polleni | reverse complement strand
TTACTTCTAGGCTGGACTATTGTAATTCATTATTATCAGGTTGTTCTAAAAGCTCCCTGAAAAGCCTTCAGTTAATCCAGAAGGCTGCAGGGAGAGTACTGACGGGGACTAGAAAGAGAGACCATATTTCTCCCGTATTAGCTTCTCTTCATTGGCTACCAGTTAAATCCAGAATTGAATTTAAAATCCTTTTTCTCACATACAAAGTCTTGAAAAATCAGGCCCCATCATATCTTAAAGACCTCATAGTACCATATTATCCCAATAGAGCACTTTGCTCTCAGACTGCAGGCTTACTCGTGGTTCCTAGGGTATTTAGAATGGGCGGAAAAGCCTTCAGCTTTCAGGCCCCTCTCCTGTGGAACCAGCTCCCAGTTTGGATTCGGGAGACAGACACCCTCTCTACTTTTAAGATTAGGCTTAAAACTTTCCTTTTTGATAGAGTTTATAGTTAGGGCTGGATTAGGTGGCTGTTGGACAGATGGCCTCACATTTGACTCTAGAATACTTTGGTATACAGAGGAGTTCACGGTCAACTTGATGACTGCAAGGTGCACAGGTCCTGTGGCTGCAGAATAAGCCCGAATCATCACTCCTCCACACCTGTGATTGACAGTTGGTATGAGGTGTTTGTGCTGATATGCTGCGGTGTTGGTTTTTGCTAAATGTGACTTTGGTCTCGTTTGTCCTGAGGACATTGTTCCAGAGGTCTTTTGGTTTGCAAACCTAAGTCGAGCTGTCATGTTCTTTTCAAAGAGAAGAGGCTTTCTAAACAAGCCATACTTGTTCCATATTTTGGAATTGTACTGTCATCAACTTTAACATTAAGCTAACTGAAGCCTTAGAGTCTGAGGTGTAGCTCTTAGTTTTGTTATTTTACAGTTTCTCTGAGTATAGTTTGAACTTGAGGTGAATTTGCTGGGACATACCTGAATGCTCGAGACCAGCAAACAGCGAAAACGTCTGCTCACACTTACTGATGATCAATTAATCAAGTCCATTTGATAAGCAGCACCTGACTACTACTTACCCTCTTAATTCCCATGAGCAATAAGGGTGTGCTTAATTTTAACATGGCTGCATGTAATTTCTCTTAAGATAGCAGTGTTGTTTTCTTAGTCATGCTGTGCACAAGTACAGACAGACAAGTTTTGAGTTTAATGGATTGACATGGATTTTGTAAAAACATTCATGATCATCAAAATGAACACTTATGATTGCCCTGACTTTCTTGTTTTTAGTGTGATGTCTGCTCTTGATAGCTAGTGGATAAATTGTCATTAAATCTGTTACAGAGATCCATGGTGTATACAGTATGTGCAGACTTACGACATATCTCTGCACATGTTAATAACGAAATTGCTTTCTGATGGTGTCTAGACTTTAGCTTCTTAAAACTGAAAATTACTTTTTAAATTAGTGGTGAAGGGGTGTCCAGTGCACCATGGAAAGAGTGACGACCGAAAGAAAATCTAAGTCTCAAAATCAAAATGTTGTTCTTCTTTAAATGTTATTATCTTGATGTTGCATGTTGAGAATATTGAACACTGACTGACTAAAGCCCAGATGAAAAGGTGGGTCCTTCAGTGTACAATACAGGAGCTGGACAAAAAGAAGTCAATTGTTGCTACAGTGTGTCTCTTTAAAAACAATTTTCCACCTTCTGTTTTATTTTGCTGTCATGGCTGCACAGCTCAGTGGTTCTTAATAAGTGCTAAATAAGAGAAAGTCATCATGAGGCCAATTATAAGCCAAAAAACTGTAGACTTGGAAAGTCTACTAAGGACCTGTCAAAGTCTTTCCACACACAACCCACGCATAGTTCAGCTCACTTTCAGTGTGTGAGGTAACCTCAACATGTACCTCTTCAACTTGAGACGGTCGTGGTTGGTGGCTGAGTCACCACTTGTCCCTGATGTCACTGCAGACAGAATCACTAATGAATGAATTTCCAACCAGGTTGGCTGTATGGTTTGTTTTCTTGTTTTTTTCAGGATACAATTTTCTCCCTCTGTGCCATTAATTACATCACAAACAACCTTTTGAGTGTGTTGAGTGACTGCAAAGATTCACAACTACAACACCATAAAAGTCTTCTGCCAGCTGTATGATCTGAGGGCTTACAATGTAACAAAAACAGTATTTCACAAAATTCTAGCCAAGGCAGTTTTCCTGTCTATTCAACCTATTTGCTAAATAAGATCTAAAACCTGTAGATTCTGATTGTTTAATACTCACTTTTTACTAAGTGTGCAATATATAGAGCCAGTCTATATTGTGATACAGTGAATCATAGCCTTTCTTTGAAGAGCAAAGTCACAAGCTGTGTCATCTCGGTGTAATGCAGCATCCGAGGATGTGCTTATGGTCCTGTCTGTCTGACTGACAGTGCAGAGGCTGGAAGGTGACGTGCAGTGTCATTAAGTAACGTGTCAGTTTCCATTAAGGAAAACCGTAGTGGGCTGTGATCAGAGCAGCATCTTTCTTTTTGTTGGAGATTGCTTTATGTATTAATGTATTTAGCACACAAGAAAGATGACGATGAACTACAGAAAAGTTGGCCTATTGCACAAACAATTTTCAACACAAAACATTCGAGGTAAGTGAAGGTGTCAGTGCAGTCACTCATGAGTAACCTTCTCAGTCCATGCTGTGCTTGTGAACCATGATGAACATTTTGGAACTTGTGACTCAGATCAGTTTGTCAGGCCTTTTCCATTATCAGACGGTGTTTGTCATTACTTATGTGATTACAGCACCATTGTGTCCTTTATTGTTGAGCTGCACAGAACAGACAGGTTGTTTATCTGGAAGAAATGCAGTACAGTTCATTCTGGAAAATCTGTCTGTTATAGAGGAACAGCAAGAGAAATAATTCTAAACAGAAGGATGCAATTTTCTTTGGACAAATCTAGTGATAATCTACATTTTTGACACTGTCAGAAATGACTGAAACTAGTGATGAGGAGTTTATTCAGTTAAGTATTACAGTTGTTGCTAAAACCTGACCTAATGTAGATCACATCTCTTTGACACATAGCTAGAAAGTCACACACACAGAGTAACAAATTGCTGAAAAATAGAGGAAATTTTGTAGAATGTTAAACTATTCTTTGAGAATACAGTTAAATGGCAATGCTTTTGAAGAAAGAAAATATAACAGCAAACTGCGGTACAAACTTACATTAAAATTCTTTTTTTTAAAATGTTGACTCAAGTCTCCACCAATAGCTCTTCTGCACAAAATCATATTGCATCCTGTTACCTTATTTAGCACACAGTATGTGTAAACAAATTAAAAAGTACACCTAAAATATGACAATGGTTACTGAGATGTACTGTAAAATTACAGTATTATGCTAAGAAATCTACCTGCAGGTGCTTTGCTGTCATTTAACACCAGGATTTGTTTTGCTGCACTGGTGACATGTTGTATTACCATCAGCATGGACGCTTCTTATTTTCAGTTATTCCCACTTACTGTGCACTGCTGCTACCAGGAATAATCACACTGAATGAGTCCCATGCATCCCTAACAAATGCAACATTTACTGCTAGTGTGATTGGTAGACTTAAAGAGTCCACTTTAAGATCCTGATTTTGACCTTTAGAGCTCTGGATGGACAAGCACCAGCATACATCAGAGAACTTTTACATCCATATGTCCCCAGCATGTCCCTGACGTTGAATGATTAGGGCCTGCTGGCTGTGCATCATGCAAGGCTGAAAACTGAAGGTGACAGAGCTTTTGCAACAATGGCCCCCAGACTCTGGAACTCTGTCCCTCTGAGCTTGAGAACTGTGGACTCGGTGGTCTCTTTTAAAAAACAGCTAAAAACTCACCTTTTTAAACTTGCTTTTGGTTAACTTTTGTTTTTATGTTCTGGCTTTTGCTGTGAAGCACTTTGTGATCTTTATCTTGAAAGGTGCTATACAAATAAAATTTTACTTACTTACTTTACTTTACTTTACAACACCATATACATAACTTGATTCATTTTTTTAAAGATTTCATAGGGACCACTGAGAGTCAGTCTTTTTGGTAGTTTCACTGGATTTGTTAACTATTACAGTGCACCACATTTATTCTTAAATTCTTCAAGCAACTTTTGTTTGAACAAAAAGAAAGTAAAGAGCTTTTTCATATAAAATATTTTATTCTAAACGTTCAGAAAAGTGTGTCATGAATTGACGTGACATACCATACATTAACATACTGGAAACATACAAGGCTATACTGTTTTTAAAACCAGAGCAAAGCCCAGGATAGTAAACACACATGATCTATAAACGCTGGAAGCAACATTTAAAGTAGCATGCAACATTTGATGAAGTTATGTTGTTTGTTTTTTTTAAAAAAATGTGCATCTGTGCCCATGAACCTTTCACATGTACTTAATAAAAACAATCAATTTCTGTTGTCCTTCCATCACAAATTCTGTCAAATTCTCATGCATCTTCCAAACCCAAGTTGATATATATTTATTACTTTATATCATTATGACCATGATTGGTACATAATTCTGTGTTATGGCATTCTGATTTTGAATTAATGAGAGCCAGAGCTTTAAAAAGGCCTTTCACAGCATACCCATATGAGCTATTGGAAAACCTTTGCAAACATTTATCAAAGCATTAAACAATGAATGTGCTTACATTTATAGTGATGCTCCGCTCAGCTGTCATCAGTGGGTAGGTACATTCAGCATGCTTGAATTGGGATTCTGATGTGAGCCACAGACCTAATTAAGAAGTGTCACCTCGGGAAAAGAGGAGGATGCCATGTGAAAATGCTTGTGTGGGCGGAAACGTACTGAGTTTCCTCAAACCCCAACGCACACGCTCAGTCGTGCAGTCGTTAATGGTCATACACACTACCATGTGCATGTGGTCTTACGTGTCCCGACATATTACATAACACTTCATTGACAGTCCTCCTTGACTTTCTGCAACACTCACAGGCTGTTAATCACATGGCTGACTGGGGAAGCAGCAATATGGTGTCTTTTAGGGGCCTTTGCTTTGAGAAGCTACACCAAAGCTGGGATGGCTTTCCTCAGACTACTCAGCAATTATGTATTAGCAGTCTTTCTCCCAGTGTATTGCAAGTCAACACAAGGTACAGTAAGTGTTTACATGGTATTGATTGCTTTTTAGAAACATAAAGACAAGTAACAGTATTAATTTTTGGAAATTTCCCTCTTTTTTTTCTTGGTGATGCCTCTTTGTCTTTAGCTATTATGTGTAATAATGACAGCCAGTGTCTGCACAAATCAGCCCACTTACAGTATTTAAAGAAAACAAATCATGGATTATGTTGTGCCCACTAACTGCTACTGATGCACACATGGGAAGTAGCATTAAAACTGAAGTAATGTATTAACTTGTAAAGACCTTACAAATGTATTAAGTGGTCGCAGAGGGGGAAAAAGGAAAATATTTGTTACA
This sequence comes from Paratilapia polleni, assembly GCA_015106735.1. Taxonomy (NCBI): domain Eukaryota; kingdom Metazoa; phylum Chordata; class Actinopteri; order Cichliformes; family Cichlidae; genus Paratilapia; species Paratilapia polleni. The sequence continues at coordinate 13,062 of VUQI01056040.1, read as the reverse complement.
TTGTTACTTAGACAAACTGCAATGGCATAATCCTGGGGTCAGATTAAAAGGTTACTTCTGCTGACCATATCACATTCCTTTTTTTTTTTAGTCCTCTAAATGAGTAATGAAATATCAAGCTAATATGAACTGAAGTTAGTTAAAAGCTACAATTGGCAGTTCCTGGGCATAGAATAGCAACAACTATTTTTTATGTAAGACCTTGGTTGTTTGGTGCAAACTGTTTTAACTGATTGTTTTGTAAAAAGTAAGCAATATGCTTGGTTTTCGAAGTGGCTTCTGTTGTAAAATTAAGGGATGCAATTTTAAAGACTGTTTCCCTGAAATTAGTCTGTCTGTCTGTGCCTTGACGCAGCAGCTATGGTAATATTAGATGAAACCAAAGAGTAATGTCTCAAATAGCAACAAAGTCCATATAAGGATGCAGGAGGAGGCGCTATAAATCACAAGACTATCAATCATGAGACTGCATTTGTATGGCATTGGGGGTTTTGTGCTCTTTGTTTGGCTTTGTATTTGATCTGTGTCTAGCCGCCAAAACGAATTTGTTACATTTAACAAAAGATTAGTTTATGGTAAAATATGCTCATTTACATTAACCCTACACCTTAAATGCCATTTAAGGGTACTCAATGCCCCCAGTTGTGACACCAGGGGGTCCAGTTCAAGAGTCTATCAGCCGTGACCTGTCTCACTACTGCCACAACTGGTGTGTCAAGGCTACAGACACCTTGTCTACCTCTGAGATGTCAGCAGCTTTGAGGAATTAGCAGTATTTAATGCCATCAGAATAAGGGCGGGTTCAGATACTGCAGCATGACAAACCATCTTTTAAGACAAACTGTACTGTAAAACAGTAAATGGCACTATTAAATGAATAGAACATTACAGCATATCTTGCTGTTTAAATGCACTGAATAAAATCAGACAGGCAAGATGCACCAAAGACACTAGGAGAGACTAAAATCTAAAATATCCCTTCAAAAATGGAATAACTTATATTTTAATCATTTAAAATAAGAAACAGATTCATATCCTGTGTGATTATAAATGGATGTGAGATATAAACTGTGCCTGAATGACATTCCTGCCATTAGCGTAAATTTTAATCAACACCAAACCTGCCAAAGTATTTAAATAACTACATCTTCTATATGATGCCACTCATACACCTCTAAAGCCTCAATAATTGACTCACTGACGTGACACACAGTAAAGAAGGGTTTCTGATAGTATACATTCGGTAACAGCAAGACATAACAGACCTTATTTTTATCAGCAGGGGAAATTTTCCCCAACCAGCTCAATCATGAAGAGGGGTAAGGTGGAGATATGCCTCGCAGCTCCAGATATTTCACTACTACAGTACCTTACATGCCAGGAGTTATTTTAAATTCAGTTCTTGAAACCCCTCAAGACAGGATTTAGAAATAACATATAGCAGACCTATCCTATTCTTCTGTCAGAGAAGCAGGATCATAACTTTGGTATATTTGAGTGGAGTTTAATCAGAAAGCCTGGCACTGTGGTTAATGTAACTGTCGGCACATTAAGATGGATTTAAAAAACAAAAACTAAAACAGTAGACAGAAAGGTGACTTTTCCTTAAAGGTTACCTCAAGTAATCGAATGTATCTCAAGAAAAATGCTTTCTCCTCCTTTGTCATGCAAACTCTTAATTTCTCAAGTTAAAGAAAAATGTCTGCTTATTTTCCAAGACACATCCTAAATACATTTTTATTATTACTGCTGTGCTCAAATATAAGAAGTAGGAGAGGTCAGACAAGCGCTGCTCAGTCTTTCATGCGTCATCATCCTCAAATGTTCAGTCTAGTTTTGAGTAAGGCACGAGTGAAATATTCCTCAGAATGGAAAGCTGAATGTCAGTCATGAAGGAACTAATATGTCAACATTCATCTCTACAGCGAGGGCAGACTGACCGGCAGATGCAAGGCATATAAATTCATACGGTAACGAGTGTAATCCAAAAGAAAAAGGGACATTCCTTTGTGTAAGCACAGGGCTGCTGCCTTGTTGAGAACGTGTCCATTGTTCATTGATGCAGTGACTTTTATCAGTGAGGATCCTCTTGATCTGATGCAGATTTCAGGGCCTCTGGAAATTCAACAGGAGTTGAGCACAGATACATCTATTGCTTCCGAAGTCTGAATTTATTGATCCCTGTGTTTGCAGGGGGTAGGAGGACAGGATGTCCAGTGTGTTGCTACCTCAGTATGGGGCTTTCATTTCCTTCCTGCTCATGAAAGAAGTTTTTTTTTTTTTTTTCCAAGCTCATGCCTCTGATACAATCATTTGCTCCATTCTGGAGCATTCTTTTGATTTGGCTCAGTCACTAACACAGCAGTCAATCACGTTGGCAGGGACATAAAGAAAGTCAGACTTCTTTCACAGAATAAATCCACCCTGTGAGTTTTCATGTGTGAGACTCACACATAGGAAGGTACACGGCTTCACAATTGATTTCGCGCCTAAGTGATGGGGTGATTGGAACACAATCTACTTAATGAATGTATTTGGGTATCTCATCAGGGATGCTCAGTGAATTAGCACAAAAGTATGTTTGTATTTGTAATCTCTGTCCACGGCCAGATGTGTTTTACACAGTTCCCTAAATCATATTTTTCATGCTGCTCCTCATTTCAGGTTTTCGATGACGGCGATCTCCTGCCGGTCGGCGTATTCTGGGCTGAGACCGTTTAGATAAAGGCTGCCGTTCCTAGCCAAGGCTCCTGGGACAGGACTGAGGGAGAGATTCACGCTGGGATAACCCTCTCTGTCCTCACACAGGTTAGCTGAGAGCGTCCTCTTGCCAGGGGTCATTTCCTGGTTGATGGACGCATTAATACCCAGCTCAGATGACAGCTTGCGCTTGATGGATGCAGCACGCTGAAACTTGTCATAGATGTCAACACTGAGCCGCCTGCGGGTCTCTTTGAACTCTGCTGACACATTCGCTGTCCATTCAGCTGCGTGTGCACGAAACTCCCCAACCTGCAAAAAAGGAATGAAGATTGATGTTCGTAGGTGATCAAACACAATGCTATTCTATCTATTTACATGTTGCTATATATACACATCTGCTGTTAGAAAAGTCTAGCTTCATTAAACATTGTCTCTGTTTATTTGTGCTTGGTTGACATGTGGGCTAAAGAATCATATCATCACATCGATCAGGCCTGGGTGTGGCTAGTGAAACTGAACTCAGCTTTCCAAAAAAATGTGGTTAATCTCAGTTAATTTATGATTAACTGAATTAATCATGAATTAATTCATGATTACTTTTTCACATAGGGCCAGGTAGGTTTGGATAGTTTTTTTTTCCATTAATTAATAAGGGAAGTCATTTAAAAACTGCATTTTGTATTTACTTGAGTTATCTTTGTCTAATATTAAAATTTGTTTGATCTGAATCATGTAAGTGTGACAAATATGCAAAAAACTAAGAAATCAGCAAGGGGGCAAATACTTTTTCACGGCGCTTTAAAACATGGAGAAAAAAACTGGATACTTTACATGAATATGATTTATAAAATAAATGAACTATCATACATTCACCATCTTTATTTTTGGATATACTGATTGCCATACAGAACAGGGTTATAGAACCAGCCTCCTAAATGTCAACATCTGACCAGTAGTTCACACTTCTGATTATAAATGTAATTTCCATTAATCTGTTCAGCCCATTCTTTCAGAGCTCTTAACTCGAACACTCTTCCACGTGTCTTGCCTGCACTTCAATTAACAATGGACTTGAAAGAACTTTATGAACATTCATCCATTATTTGCAGTAAATGTTAATCTATCATAAAGGCCAACAGCAGACGTTGAAATTTATGAGAAAAGAGAGATTAATCTGATTAAAATTTCAAACAATTCTTTAAAGCATTAGTACATTGTGTCTCATTATTCACTTGTGCTATCATTAGAAACTTGACGGTAGGGGTCTATAATGGACTTAAAAGCAGAAAAATATCACAGAATTAGAAATGATTTTCAAAATGGGTCTGTGTTGTTATTTTTTTATTTTTTGGCTGCTTTCTACATAAGATGTACACACATCAGAGGGTGCATTCCTAACCATCCATCACTGGCCTGTTGATATATTTTTTTCTAAATAATATTAGTGCAAGAGCCTCAAGCAATGAATAAAAAAAATTACTTTTTGTCGTTGAGCTGTGGTTCCTGAATGGTGACGGGGGGGGGGGCTCACACATATTGATCCCACCTTCATTATGAATTAGACCTCGTTCTCCAGGCTGTTTTGCTTATTTATTAGGCTCTGAGATACACTTGAATTGAAAATAATAGTGCATGACTACTGTAGGTGTGTGCGCATTAGAGCAAAAACACTACACACTTTCCCCTTTGTCTTCTCACTTTCTCTTTCCTCACAGCCTCATCCCTTCCCCTAATCTATTCCTCCAGTCTCCCACCTTCTCTGTCAGTAATGTAATTCCCTGCAGAGCTCACAGCCTACACAGCTGTACTCCTAATTATGGCTGCGGAAGGATTTCCCACTATAGACTGCTATATACCCCCCCAGTGTTACACAGAAAAAAGAAATAAGATGAGCATGTGATTGATGTGTGTGGCAGAGGGCATATGTGCATGAATGTGTGGCTTTTCCTATTCTTTTTACATATAAATAATGAACCTGCCACAACAGAACAGTATCATATTTATCAGCACCAGCCACTGCAAACACACCAAATATTTCATGCAAGTCTCGTCTGAAATGGTATTTACTTCACAGGGAGAAGCCAGGATGGCGATTCATCCTTTAGGATTAATGTCCTCAATTATGAGCTAGAAAACACTAAAAGTGGAGACAGATGTGACCATACTGTGTTGTGTTGCAGTTTAAAAAAAATGCATGTTACCCATGGAGCTGAAGTTGCAGAATCATTCTAAGCAACTTACTGTAATGTGAACTTCACTATATCAAGACTCCCAGGACCACAAAGACAGGCAAAGACAGGATAGAGAGTTCTCTAAGACAAAGAGCTATTTTGTCATTATTAAAAAAAATGCATTAATCATAAATTTGCTAGTGAATTTGCGCTGTTCAAGTAGCAAAGGTGAACACTACTTTATGTTCTCAGTATGCCTTGTAGAGATCCAAATAAATATGCTAATAGACCTCTCAGTGTGTGGCTTTGGTGTTATTGCAGTTGAGGTAGTGCCAACCATGAGCTTGATTGCTCAAAGTGAGTGACCAAGTTTATCAATAAAATAAACAAAAGAACAAAGAGCTCCAGCAACTGAAGACGAAGCTACAAGCAGGAGACCTTTGACCTTCAAATTCACTCAACTTTCAAGGTAAAATTCAGTTTTTCTTTCTCCCACATTGTCACCTCAGTGTGGCACAACCCAAATAAGAGCACCACTTGCCTCTTCTTTAGTTTTCTTGGAGATGACCCGAAACCAGTCTCCGATCATACTGAGCACTGCAGCAAAGTATGCCAAGCCCACCAAAATCCACAACAACACCACAGGTTTGTAGTAATCCAGGTACTCCGGCTTCTCGAACCCACCTGCAGAACAATGAACAGAAGTGTGTTATAAAAGGCTGTAACATCCTTCTGGGACATTTACTGAACAGGATCAGTGAGGGGAATACAAAAGCAAGCAGGACTGTGTATAATGTATTCAGCTTCAGCAGTATTGTTCTGCTGCAGCATGGTCTTTAAATTCCTATGGGCTTTTGATTTGGAGTATAAAATTGCACAATATCAGATTAGAATATTCAACTGTTATCTTTTACTGCAAATCCATTTTCCATCTTGGTGCTTTAATACTGATAAATACAGATACTGCATGGCTTACACTAAAACTGCTGAGAAAATCGACAGCTTGAACATTCCAAGTTCACCTTTTTATTGCAATGTAAAACTGGAGTTCTGCAAACATTTTCTCATGTGTTGACCCATTTGTGTGTGTGTGTGTGTGCATGTGTGTTTATTTTTCCTATTTTATACTAAAACTATAAATTGGTTTGACACTACGTGTAACTTTTACTGTACAATATAGGCAATACTGACCGCGTCCCTCCTGCTGACAGTGGAATAAACACATCGTTGTCAGGTAATAAGTAACTTCAATGCAATTTTAGTTAGTGTTATGGCCCAAACAGGCCTACTGTCTGTTTTTGTGTGGGTGTGTCCTGGTGCTCTCTCCATGAATCAGGTGCAGCCCTTTTTCTCCTGTGGAGTCAGACCCCACTCAGTAATCAGACTAACAGTGTTGTTGCAACCACAGAACTGGAGTACAATGTCCTGTAGCAATGACAGGTGAAACAACTTTAGGGATACAAAGTGGGCCGGTATAGAGTCAAGCTAATCTTAACTTTCAGGGGATTACCAATGAGAGAAAATGATTCTTTATACTGACATGTGACACCAACATGTCACTCAGAAACATCTGGGCTGGGAATCAAAACATAGAATCTCCCCTTGTTAAAAAGTGTCAGCGAGAAAGTGATGGGACAAGGGTGACAAGGGTGTGATGGGATGATAGTGTATTTTAGTTGTTTAAAATAGTACAGCACTATGAAAGAATCCTATTTGAAACAAGGCAAAACTTTGATATAAATAAATATATTTACAGTGCTGTGCTAAAGTCTTGAGCTAGGCAAATAGGAAATGGGTGCAGCAATTTAATGAAATATGTACAAACATACGTGTGCAAAATCTGATGATACTTTTCTTTTTCTTTTATTTAGGCTTGCCACTTCTTTTGTCCTCCACCTGTCCAGTTTCCTCAAAATTTTTTAAGGCCACACTGCACACCATGCTGAGAAATATCAGGTTTTCGGCTAATAGCTCTTTGGGAATCACCTTGTTGGTGTAAAAATACTATTTTATGTCTGTCAAACTGTGGTATCTTTGGCATTTTTTTGTCGATTCAGGTGAAGAAATGGGAACAAATTATGTGTTTTACCGGCGGGCTGCTAGTAACAATTTAAAATTGTTTCTCTGCTAAGTTGTCTGTTGTATGTAGACACAACACTGATTCATCCCTTGAGTTAGGTGCCTTTTTTATGCTTGAACGATTCATAGGTCACTGGTAAGGTACAAGGACTGGACTGCAAAATCTGATGGTACTTTTCTGCATTCATAATTCTATTAATTTTGACAAGATAAATTTTGAGGAAAAAAGCAGCCAATGTCCAAAGAAAAACTTTGAAAGACCTTCAGAAAGCCTGGAGAACTATTGCTCAAGACCACTTTAAAAAATTACAAGAAAGTCTGGTTCATTGGAAGCAAAATATTAAGAAATGAGTGGCGGCTTAAGGCTTTTGGACTGTACTGATTCCGACTCAACACTATACTATTTTGGCATGAGTGACCCATCAATATGGATTTTAATATCCTGATATTTCTATAATAGATCCATTTTGCATCAGTTCATGGGCTTGTTCTGGCTCAGCCTGCTAATATAACAAGCAGCCCTGTCCATGTGCAAATATTACCTTAAGCCCATTTAAGTGCTGCCTCAGCTCCCATCATGGTCCTTACCTTTCAATGAGCCCTTAAAATATCATCTGGGGTGAAGTTCTAGCACGCTCACTGTGCAGTTAGATAACTGCCCATTACAGCAGCATTTTAACTAACAGGAGTCCACGTTGATTAGTTTAGTGTAACAACTGGGGGTTGGCACAGGTGGCACAATCTAATCTATAATCATTAGGCCTGCTCAGGGAAGTTTAATCTAGCAGTCTAAGTGTTGGTGATTTGTCCCATCTGCCTCTCTCTTGTTATCTGCCAAGAAGGTCAAATCAAGCTAATGCCACCTGCTACACACATACACATGCACACACTTAAAAAAAAAAAAATGCACAGCATGTCCCGGTTTTTGTCTCTCTTGCTTTTTCTATCCCATACACATACCGTTATGTATAGTTTGTGGAGTTAATTCTTTATATATTATTCTTTCTTGTTGTCTACAGGCCTGGGTCTTGAAATAAATAGTGTGACATTTTGAGAAATGCTGTACGCTTATTAAATTTCATGTTGGGAGTCATGATCAGTACTCTTTTTCAGGTCTATTTAGGGAAGGAAAATGAATTCACTTCCAGCAGCTGTATAAAATTTGAAAATAACAGGAAATGGCTGCATTTGAAGATAACAAAATGCCAACCAGTGCATCAGCTCACCAAATGACACAGTGTATCTGCATTTCTGTACAAAAAAACAAACTGTAAAACCAGTCTGCTGTTGCACATGCATTAAACAATATGGTAGGCGAAAACCTGAATAGTTACTATGAAATAAATCAGGAATTACCTAAAAATGAATGCATGTGTTAATAAGTGTAGATAATTATGGATTACTATAGGAGATACTGTATTAACCAATCTTTAAGCTACAATTTGGTCATTAATATCAAACAGAATAAAGCTCAGTTCCTTTGTAAATGTAATTCGCTTAGATATTTAGTGAGTGGCAGCTAGTAACAACTCATTCACTGCAGTAATGAATGTTTTACTTTATTTGTGCTCTTTGTTAGGATTTTAAGGAACTAACTGTATGTTCCTTGGTAAAACTGAGTTTCTACTTATCATCTTATGTTTTTTTTTTTCCTTAAGGGAACAAGGAAGTGATGGTATTGTTGGTATTATCTCACTTTACTTTACATTCCACCCGTATCCAGTGTTTGTGCTACAAGATAAACTAACCGACTGGTCTAAGATGTAGGCACATACATAAGGGTGAAAAATTAAAGGAAAAACCTGCACCCTAGACACTGTGAAGGCATCCAGTGGCTCTGTTATGATGCTGGGGCATTTTGTTGGAATATTTTTTTTCCCCTTAGAGGAAAGCATCACTGCAAATCAATATAAACTGGTAGTACTTTTATATTCTGATGGGAGTGACCTCTTCCAGGATGACAATGCCCCCATTAATAGCACATGAGGCATCAATAAACAGCTTGAGAATGAAAATAATGTAAATGATATCCTAGTAATCAGATCTTAAACCATTTAAGTGCCTATGGGAGATTTTGGACCAACATGTTATAAAGTGCTTTCCACCAACATCAACTAAAAAAACAATGATGAAGACATCATTTGGGACAATAATCTGATGTTCTGGTAAAGCTCCAGAGACTCAGAATCAATGGCAAGGAGCTTGGAGGCTGCACGTGGTGGTCTTTTGATTTGTTAAATATGTTAAATTATTATGGCACTGTTTTATTATTTATGTGCTTCTGGCTTTATCAATGCTTAGATGTTTTTTGCATTTACACAATGGACCCAAGTGCTCATGTGAATAAATCAGCATTGTCCCTTTTTAAATAAAATGAACAGAACATCTTTAGAACAACACTTTCTTTCTTTGAGGTGTGGGTGACATGTTTTAGTTTTGTATCTGATGGCTTTGTTATTTTTGTGTTTAAAAAAGTCTTAAAAGGAGAACATCTGAGTAATATTGATAATGTCCATTTTAATATGCCCACTTGAATGTTCAGTATAATAAGCCATATCCTATGCTTTAATATGCTATTAGGATTATGACTAAAAAATTCTAAACCTGTTTATTTTGGCAATAATCAGTTTAGATACATGATCTAACAGATGCCAATGTTAAACATATATTAGGGATTCATAAGAAGTATTGTCATGTGAAAAAGAGAGTACACTCTTTTTCAATTATAAGGTTTTATACATCAGGACATAATAAAAAATCTAATTTAAATACAACCTGAGATGAACAACAACACACAACATATTACACCGAGTCATTGTTTGTTTAACAAAAACTAAGCCAAAATGCAGAATCAGTGTGTGAAAAACTAAGTACACCCTTACTGCTTCAATAGAAATTAAGAGGGTAAGTAGCAGTCAGGTGCTGATAATCAAATGCACTTCCTTAACTGATCATCATCATTACATGTGAGCACCTCTATAAAAGCATATGATTTGACACTTTGCAGGACTCTAGCATTCAGGTGTTTGTTAACACAATGCTAAGGAGGAAAGACATCATCAAAGATCTTAGGGAAGCAGCTGTTGCTGCCCTTCGATCTGGGAAGGGTTAAAAAGCCATTTCTAAACACTTTGAAGTCCATCATTCTACAGTGAGAAAGATCCCTGAGTTAGCAAGTTAGATATTAAAGTTCATGACAATATCATTTAAAAAGAAGTTTACAAAGCTGCATCTGAACAAACCACAAGAATTCTGGAACAATGCCCTTTGCACAGATGAGATCAAAGTGGAGATGTTTGGTGAAAACCAAACACAGCATATCAGACACAACATCAACACCTCATACCAACAGTTTTTATTATGTCCTGATATGAAAAACTTTAGAACTGAAACATGGTGTGCTTTCTTTTTCATATGACTGTACATGTACTTTAAAGTGAAGCACAGAATGCAATAGCAGTGCACTATAGCAGGGAGAGGCTTATCATTGCAGTGCAGATCCTTCGAGTTGGGCTGGCTGATAAATCATTCAGCTATAAATACACTGATTCTAAAGTGGGTGTCAGACATAAAAATGAAGGACAGTCTATAAATACAAAAGAAAATCAAGCCACCTTTTTCTCCAGCGACAAAGTCTCCAAAGCCGATGGTGGTAAGAGTGATGACGACAAAGTAGATGGAGTCGAGAGTGCTCCATTGTTCGATGTGCTTGAAGATGACGGCCGGCAGAGCCACAAAGATGAGGCACCCGAACAGGATGAAGAGCAGTGTGGAGATGACACGAATCTTTGTCTGGCTGACTTTCCACTTCTGTAAGGAGAGTTGTTCATATAAAGAACACATGATGTCCACTTTTGGAAAATAAACCTTTAAAATAAGTCTGTGAGAGTGATAGAGGAGCACTTGAAAGAGCTTAAACACTCAGAGCAGCGCAGAAGCTTTAAATGCAAACACTGAGGCTGAATTTTAAACGGGCTTCATGGTTAGTTACCACACACTTTGATTTCTAATGTAGTAATCTCTTTCACTTGATCAAGAAGCAATGCCACGGTATTTAACATCAACAAATATACTGTTAGGAAGTAAAAACTGAAATGAACTAACTTCAAAGCAAGCATTCTTTTTCACACGGCTCGGTGTCCCACATGCTTTTATTTATTTATTTTTGCTCTCTTAACATTGCAAGTCACTTCCTTTGACCTCCTTCTAGGAATACATTTTATGTTTACCAACATCCCAAACATCAAGCTGTGAAGTTCATGTGACATAACTTTCACTGTCAGATGGTACGCCCACACATGACTCGACATCCCTTGGAAATGTTTTAATAACAGATTGACCACATCTTTAGTAGCAGATATGCTAATGGATTCATTACAGTCAGAGCTTGTACTACTTTAACGACAGCATGCACATTTCAGTTCCCCACGATCCCTGGAGTCCGTCTATTCCATCAGTTACTGTGCATTATATTGTGCATGCTGCCCTTTTTTTCTGCTGCCCTTCCACTCGTGGTGACTGCTTTCAGCTTGGTCTCTGAGTATCGTGCCCTTTTCCTCTGCAGTTATGTAAGACCAAAGCACAGCACCTCTGAGGGGAGGTATAAAGAGCAGACAGCCCTCAGATCACTGTGTCTGTGATGTCTGATGTCCTTGTCACACTACAAAAAGCACTGAAGTACAGTAATGCACAGTTTAAGGCTGATCTACAGTGAACGTTATAGAAGCAAATTCAAACTGCATTATTGTATTTCAAGAGGGCCAGTGAAGCTGATGGTTCGTCAGCATCTTCACTGCACAGCAGCGACTTCAGCAGGTGGCACTCAATCTTTTTCCATTGTCTGTATGACCTTCCAACCTGTCTTTTCCTCCCCAGGGTGGGACAGAGCCAGCAATACATCAAAATCATAGTAAGCTTGCTGCTGCTACCAACTATCTGTATCCTGAAATGAAGGCTCTTAAACTACTTTTTGAGGGGAGTTATCATTTCATCTGACTTTTATTGAAGAATTACAGATTAAAAATTCAAAGTAAATGAGTTTTAGTAGGCAAACCAAATCATTGTGAGATTTTCTTTTTTGCTACTGCCCAGGTGAGGAGGATGTTAGCCCAAAGCAAATATAGCTTGAATCATTACTTTGCATAACACAATTTGCTGTGTTACAATTACAATGACATAATACTTCTCAGCAAATAAGAAAATAATCACACATGCTATGTTACTTATGAAACGAATTAGAAAACAGTAGGGAGGGACATCAGGAAATGGCAAGCACCTGATGATTCGGCCCTCATCTCTTTTCTCTTCCTCCTAGGCATCCATCACATGCTACACTCCTCAACAGTAAATTCAGTCCTGACCTGCTCGATCAACAGAATTGTTTAAATTTTTAATCTAAGTTCACTTGTTTAAACTTTATTCAGGTCACTGACAGAGAAAAAAAATAGCTTACCACAATCATCTTCTCTACTTTGGCAATGCCCTTCCCAAAAATAGTTCCCAACTGGTCCCCAACACCAGCCAATAAGAATCCAAACAGGGGAATCCCCAGCAGGGCATAGATTATACAGAAGATCCGCCCGCCTTCTGTGTGAGGAGAGATGTTCCCAAATCCTGAGAGAAAGGACACACAGACAGAAAAAATGAGTGGATGTGGTTTTACTTTTCACTGAGCTTTCAGCATGAAGTTACACATTTCTTCTCTCTAATTACTCTCTGTTTTTGCTATACCGTGTATGTGGTTTAAATTATGAAAAAGCCTATATGCATAAATCTGTTAATCAGAAATACATTTTGCTGTGGGATGTGTTTTCTGTGGGTAAGCTCATGTTGTTAAGGTGTACTGTTGAGACTACACTCACTGGCCACTTAATTAGATACACTTGTTCAGTTTATTAACGCAAATATCTAATCAGCCAATCACATGGCAGCAACTCAATGCATGTTTAAACTGAGCATCAGAATGAGGAAGAAAGGTGATTTAAGTGACTTTGAACGTGGCATGGTTGTTGGTGTCAGACGGGCTGGTCTGAGTATTTCAGAAACTGCTGATCTGCTGGGATTTTCCCCAAACCATCTCTGGGGTTTACAGAGAATGGTCTGAAAAGAG
>VUQI01056037.1:9422-19425 GCA_015106735.1 Paratilapia polleni | reverse complement strand
ATTACAACAGTCCAGCCTAGACGTAATAAATGCATGAACTAGTTTTTCAGCATCACTCTGAGACAGGATGCCTCTAATTTTAGAGATATTACGCAAATGCAAGAAAGCAGTCCTACATATTTGTTTAATGTGCGCGTGCAGCTCTTTTGATTTGAAGCTCTCTTTTTCAGAGGAGCCACAGTATCCAGCGTCATACGCAGAACTGATGTAAGACTATCAACAAAATGATCGACCTCTGTGGGAGAGAAGTTTAGGTAGCTGCTCTGCATTGTGTTGGCACATGGCATTGAAGAGGATAAAAGTGGAGGAATTACATCCTTAAACTTAGTTACAGCACTTTCAGAAAGACATCTACTGTAATAAAATTTATTCCCCACTGCTGTGCAATCCATTATTGTAAATTCAAAAGTTACTAAGAAATGATCAGATAAAAGAGGGTTTTCAGGGAATACAGTTAAATCTCTATGCCATATGTCAGGACAAGATCTAGAGTGTGATTAAGGCGGTGGGTGGGCTCATTTACATTTTGAGAGAAGCCAATCAAGTCCAATAATAAATTAAATGCAGTATTGAGGCTGTCGATTTTGGCATCTACATTAATGTTAAAATCACCCACTATAATCTTATCAGGGACTGGGAGACTGGTCAGTGTTGAGGGAAAGCTGAATGGAGCAAAGTACAGAGATATCTTCAATGAAAAACTGTTACATAGTGATCAGGACCTCAGACTGGGCCGAAGGTTCACCTTCCAACATGACAATGACACTAAGCACACAGCAAAGAGAACACAGGAGTGGCTTATGGAGAGCCCTGACTTGAACCCTATCGAACATCTCTTTAGCTGGCTGCAACATAAAATTAAAAAAAGTGAAGGGGGTTTGAATAATTTCTGAACCCACTGAATACTTTCTGTTCTGCTGGAGTCACTCTCCCAGTTTGGGGGTTACAGCTCCCAATGCTCCTATAACACTGGGACCACTTTGGACTTTGCCTTCCACATCTGCTCCACTTGTTCCGTCAGTCTCTGGTACTTCTCTGTTTTCTCATGCTGCTTCTTTCTGATGTTGCTGTTAGCTGGGATTGCCAGATTTATCACAACTACAGTCTTGTCAACCACCACTATTTGTGGTTGGTTGCCCATCAGCTGGTTGTCTGTCTGGAACTTAAAGTCCCACAAGACCTTAGCCCTGTTGTTTTCAACCACCTTTGGTGGTGTCTCCCATTGGGACTTGGGGACATCTAATCCATATGCGGCACAGATGTTCCTGTACACTATCCCAACCGCTTGGTTGTGCATCTGACATCCTGCTACTATGTGCTGGACTGTCTCCGGGGCCCCTTTGCACAGTCTGCAACTTGGGTCCTGTTGGCTGTGGTAGACTCCTTCCTCTATGGATCTGGGCCTGTTCTTGTGCTGCCATGATCAGAGCCTCTGTGCTGTCCTTTAGGCCAGCCTTTTCTAGCCACTGGTTTCTTGATGTCAGCCACTTTCTCTGTCTGTCGATGGTACATCCCATGCAGGCCTGGTCTTCCATGATTGGTCCTTCTCCTGTTCCTCATCACTAGCCGTCTTCAGCTGCCTGAGGCAGTCTTGGAGCAGCTCATCTCAGGGAGCCATCTTCCTGATGTATTCATGGATGCTCCGTGTTTCATCCTGGATTATGGCTCTGACACTCACTAATCCTCACCCTCCCTCTTTCCGTTGCTCGTAGAGCTTCAGGGTGCTGGACTTTGGGTGGAGACCTCTGTACATTGTGAGGAGTTTTTATGTCTTGACATCGGCGGCATCTATCTCTTCCTGTGGCCATCTTATTATTCCAGCTGGGTATCTGATGACCGGTAGGGCGTGTGTATTGATGGCTCAGATCTCTTTCATACCTTTGAACTGGGTTCTCAGCACCTGTCTCACCTTCTAAAGTTAATTGGCTGTGGCTGACCTTTCCCATTGGCATGTGGGATACCCAGGTACTTGTAGCTGTCCTGTATGTCCGTTATTTTGCCTTCTGGCATATGCACCCCTTCCGTCCAGATCACCTTCCCTCTCTTTGACACCATGGCTTACTCTACAGGCATTCTTGATCTTATACCCAAGTGCTTCTAGGATTACAGGAGTGAGGAATTTCAAACTGAATTTGTGTTTTTATACCCAAGTTTGAGCTGCCACATTGGACTTCTCTGAGAAGTCAGAAATTAATCAACCACTAAAACTAATTTATCTGTTCAGGAATGTAAGTAAATAACTGTAATTTGGCATCTTAATCAAAAAATAATAATGTGCTTCACTATTTTTTCCTGCTTTTTTGTAAAACAGTAAATAAGGAAATTCATGGATAACTATAATTATATTTTAGCATTAAAAATATTTTGATTAAAGAGCTTGTGCATACTGGTGGATTAACCATTACAGAAACAAAAAATGATTTTGGTAATTACCAATACTGTTAATTTAGGGCAGCTGTGGCATAAACCTTACATTGGGTGGTGGTCTAATAAATGTATTAAGCACTATATACATACACCATGAATAACTGAATTTGATTAACTCTCAGTCAAGACTAACCCCAATCTTATGTCTTAGAGAAAAGCACAAAAGAATTTTTTGGACAAATGTAAAGACTTCAGTTGGACCCTATGGCAGGCTGGTTCTAGCCCCCTGCACCCAACGATTGTTTTGATTGACTCTTCAGAAAAATCCAAATCTTCCACATATTTCCCAAAGTTTTTTGGTTTGTCCTTCAGTATATATATATTTTTTTCCCTTCTGTAGTGGAAATTTTCACATTTCTCCAATTCAGCATGCAACATGGTATGAGTTTTTCCCTCAACAATATTGGCTTTTTGGCATAAAAAAAAAAAAAGTCCCTAAATGGTTGATTGTCATCATAATTGAGTCCCTGTGGACACAAATCAAACTAACAACTTTGAGAGTATATATTGACCCAACAGGTCATCCTTAATTTCATTAGGACTTTTTCCCCCCAGTTAAGAGGTTAAAGTGTGAAAGAATGAAGCAGCATGAGAAGACCAAAGTTTTTATTTCTGTAACAGATATTTACAGCAACAAAAATGATCTGCTACAATAAATATTCAAACACCAGCTCACAGCTGATTCTCAACATAAGGATGAGCAAATTGCTTTAAGGAATTTTTGGAGTGATGGGATACCTTTCCAATTCCCACACCTGCACAATGAAATCCCAATTTTGAAAACTGTACTCAGTTTAGTTATTTCTGAACAGAACAGACAGAATAGCATTCAGGATAGACTTATTTTTAAATGGGGAAAGTGCAAGAGAGCAGCCAGAGCCAGCCAGTTTGATCACATTAGTAACCAGGTTAAGTGCTGCTTGATCAAAACCCTGTGTCCACGGCTCTGAGCATTGTTGACCAACATCTGGAGCGTTTTTCCAAGGAACCTTTTGGTGGTATTTACATGTTAGACAGTTTCCCACCCTCTGTAAACAAGGACTCAGGTGGGGGTTGTCACATGTTTTAAGGGTGTCAGACATTGAGGGTCTTTTTCACAGAGAAGATGATGTCTTTGACCTGTGGCAGGCTGTGGTCCTCCAGGATTTTGGCGTATGGCATGGGGATGTCAACACCTGTTACCCTGGTAACTGGAGCATCCAGGTAATTGAAGGCAGGACCTTTTAAAAAAATAAATAAAACACAACACAAGGTTAGATATTTTAGCATCTCAGGCCATCAGAAAGGTTCATTGGCTTTCCTCAGACATGACTTGGTTGCAAACCAATTACACTAGAAATTTTTTATCATTTGTAACAGTTTTGATTATAATCGAGTCACTACAGGCTCCATCCCAACTTTGTCCATTCTGTGCCTGGTCTGCCTATAGAGAAGGCAGCAGAGTTACCCGATTGAGGATTTAAACAACTTTAAGGGACCAGAGACTAATACCATTTATGCTAAATGGTTTTGTCAATCTACACTCTTAGTCTTTTAGACCCCCCAACATTTGTCACTTTACTTTTGCATTTTTTGGTACTTCAAATGCAAGTGATAGCCTCAGTACTGCAGGTATTTGAATTTCCAGAGGTCGTTTTGGCTAAAGCTGTAGTCTCTGGGTTTGATCAGATGAGATCATGACCAAATTATGTGAGAAACCTCTGGTATTACTTTCATAAGGGCCATTTTGGCCCTTCAGGATTGAAAATTTTTGGGCACAAAATAAAAACCAAACCCAACTTCTTAATGTGTGCTAGTTTAAAGCGTTCCCTTTACTGGAGTGACTAAGTTGCCCCACCCCCAGTCCCATTAGAATAGCTGCTGTATGGCTACATTTATGAAGAGTTCACTAAAAATTGAAGCAGTCTGCATAGCAAAGTTAAATATAGTTAAGCCAATTTCCCTACCATCTTTTGCTTTAGGTGTCAATGCCAGAATTGGCACGTTTCAATTCATTTGGTTAAATAAGTTTAATGGCACAGCCAGAAACTCCATTACCAGCTCCAGTAGCCAAGTGGTAATCAGTGGGGTGTGTGCACCACTGCAGGTGCAGCATGGATGGCTGAGTTATTCCCAAGTTGATACATAAAAATGGGGTGAATTTTTGCTTCAAGTGGGACATGCCAGAAAAGGTTTGAGAACCACTGCAGTTGCAGCCAGACCAAACTGGATGTGAAGTCTTTTGTCAGGAATGGCTGAGAGTTGGTCACCATTTTAGTTTAAAATATTTTAAAAACTAGCTTTTTACATCCCTCTAATCTAGCAGATCTAGAGTCCCTTTCACAGTAGTGAAGACAGCTACACCTTTGTTGTTCCATTGTGCATCAGCTGTTTAAAGGTAATTGGTTACATTAACCTATTGCCAGACATTTAATAGCAGCAGAAGGAAGCTACTTTTCAGACTGTGCCTTTCCTCACTGCATTACATAAATCTCAGATGAGTTCCTTCAATAACTGAGTTTAAGGGGTGAGCACCCTTCACTTTGTTGCACACCTGCTTTTTAGCAAGTTCCTTAAATCTTACTCAAATTACAGATTCCCTCCACTCCCCCCGGTGTTGACAGTCTGGCTGCAGAGTCAGCTGTTACCTTCCATGACCCTGGCACAGATCTCAGCTCCAACTCCAAACTGAGGCCATCCACCCTCCACTGTCACCAGGTGATTGGTCTTCATCACACTGGTCTCAATACACTCCACATCCATGGGACGGATAGTCCGGAGGTTGATCACCTGTCAGACAGGAAGTGTTAACAGGTTGCTGAGCACAGCTCATCCATCAGCTGGACAGGTGTGTTTGTGTACCTCGCACTCGATTCCCTCCTTTGCGAGGACAGCAGCAGCATCCAGGCAGTGGCTGACAAACCGAGAGTGAGAAACCAGGGTGACATGACTCCCTGAAACAGGGGGGGAGAGATGTGATGCTCAGGCCTCAACATCCACCAACACATTAAAATCTTTTCTATAAAGATTAAGAAGCTGCTGCTCCATCTCTGATACAGTTTAATGTTTTGGGTGATGTGCTTTTCTGAATTCTGATGTTAAAGGGTAAATTGTTCAGCACAGACATGCTAAACAGGATACCATTACTTAGGAAATGCAGAATAATTAACTCAATACAGTGAAGACAGCATTTCATTTACCTGTGTCCAATTTTGGTTACTAGATCATTACATCTTCATATCAATACCATTATGCATGTTAGAGAAGATTCATTAAAGCATTTTGTCTCTTCCGGTGTTTGGTCAGTTAATCTTTTGAGGCCACAGAAACCTTGCTCAGGGGCCTGGTGTCCTGTCACTCTCACCTTGTCTTTCAATCTTTGCCTTGCCAATGGGAATGGTGAAGTCTTTGGACTGCGATTCCTCTGACATCTCAAAAGGAACACCATACATCAGCTCGTTCTCCAGGAACACCACTGTAAACAGATGCAGTTCACATTCATGGTCCATTTAAGTAGTAAGGCTGAAAGTCACTGGATTTTAAATTCTTAAAAGAATTTCAAAACCTAGTGGGGCAGTAATCAGCTGCCTCTCCAAGCTGGGGACAATAACTCTTGAATGTAGTAGACAGATTCTATTCCATGTTCTGCTGTCCTCATCAGGTTTTAGATCCTCTAGCTAGCATAAGCTCTCCAGAGCAGAACTAGAGCTTCCAGTTGCAGTCCAACAATGGTGGAGTTGGTGTGTTTGACTGTAGGCTGAGACAGCTGACTGAAATCAAGGACCACTACAACAGCAACCTGACCAGCTGTCAGCACTGGATGGCAATCTACTGGGGCTAACTGGTCAGCGGTGTCTTAACTTTCAATACAAGCATGAAGAGACTGCACAATACTAAAGTGATGCTTAAAGAGTGGCATCTCACCAGGATTGTCATCTCTGATGGATGACTTCAGGAGGCCTTTGGCATCTTCTGAGTTCCAGGGACTTACGACCTTCAGACCTGGACAGTGACTGTACCTGCAGACAAATGACCACACTAATGTCCGTCAGTACTTCTGATGTCACCTACAGTCATTTTACCCAACGAAGCATAATTCTTAAACATCTTGAACACACCATGCAGCGAAGCACTGCGAGTGCTGTGCAGCGACGCCTGCTGAAGCTCCGTTAGGTCCTCTGAAGACAATGGGGACCGGCTGCAGGCCGGCTGACATGTAGTAGGTCTTTGCTGCAGAGTTGATGACCTGGTCAATGGCTTGCATGGAGAAGTTGAAGGTCATGAACTCACAGATGGGCCTCAGGCCAGCCTGAAAGCACAACATGCTGATATTACAGCTACAAGGCAAAAAGTAAATAATTAGTCATTTACAGATTTCAAGAGTAATAAGGCAGTTTCCTGAGAATTTAAGCTAGTTGAAGAGCATCTTTCATAATTTATATTGTTAAAAATGCCCCAGTTCCTGTAACAGACTTGTTCCAGAGTATTCTTATTTTGGCATTTAGACTTTACTATGAGAGAAGGGTCTGATACAAGTCTAGGTGGCTTGGGATTTGCCTATGACTGTTGTGTTATGCACCTTAATGGGCCACAAAAGGCCCAATATTCACTACGCATTAGGTTTGGTGGGCTTTGGCTGTTTAGCCGTCATTCAATCTGTATGGAGCTAAAGAGGTGTCAAAACAGTCAATTCTGCACACAATGTAAATAACTGATTTAATATAAGTTTGTAGCATTCTCTAAACTGAATCATGCAGATCTTGATCCTTTAATGCAATTATCAGGGGAAAATCTTACTCAAAGTTCTGTTTATTCAGGCTTTAGAATAAAGTTCAGACACATGGGTAAACAAACTTACCATGGCAGCTCCCACTGCAATACCAGTAAACCCCATCTGCACCACAGAGAGACACAGTAAACCAGCTGACAAATGTGTATCTGACATGTTCAATCAAGCATCCAGAGCTGACACTGATGGATTCTTAAAGACTCAGATTTGTGAAACAGAACACCTGTAATAGGCAGGATATTTGAGTCTCACCTCTGAGATTGGAGTGTCAATGATTCTTTTATCTCCATACTTCTTCCATAGCCCTCTGCTCACCTGCACCATTAAAACCATTAGTCTGACAACCCCATACTGCCTACATGATCTTCATTTACAGTGTTCTGAGCTTTAACTCACCTTGTAGGCACCATCATACTGGGCAACCTCCTCACCCAAGAGGAACACCCGCTCGTCCCTCTCCAGCTCCTCATCCATTGCCTGGTTCAGGGCATCACGGACCGTCACCTGACAAGAGCAAGGCTGTCAGAACACATGCCACCCAGAGGACAGTTCATCCTTATGTTGAAGTCAGACTATAACATTAACATTTTAACACCGGAGTCTTTTGAGCCAGCTTCAAATGGCCATTAGAAGAACTGCAATTGCTTCATTTTTCAGTCTCAGTGGTTGTCACTTGTACCCAACACAAGGCCAAACCAGGTTAATTAACTCAGTATTAAACTGTACAGTCCATTTTATTTTGACAAAAAATAAAATCAGTTAATGATCAATTAAAATAACTTCCCTACTGATAAGGCTTCAATGGGAGATAGCTGGTTTGACAGCTGTCCCAACAGAGCCATGTGCTAGTAATCACCTCTGCTATTTAGAGTCAGTTCTCAAATTGTTTATTAGGAGCATTTTTTAAATGTCTGTTACTTGCTCTAATTAGCAGTCACTGTTACGGTTTGCTACTTGGTGATAGCTTCGCACTCCACCTTCAAACAAGCACTACTCTTCCCCCTGCTGACTACACGCAGTGATTCATGTTAGTGCGGGACAGCTGATGTGATGTCAAACCCGCACCCCTCTGCTCAGTGACCGGACAGCAGCACGGCCCCTAAAGCTTAAGGACAAGTAGTCCACCCAGGCAGCCGCTGAGCACTAAAACTATCACCTTCACTCCGCGTGTGAAGTCTGTGGAGTCAGAACAAAACATTTACCCGACGTCATTCTGAGTGTAGCTGCAGTTAGCCTGCTAGCTGCTAACACTGACCTGCACAGCGGCCGGAGTGCTCTTGTGAAATCCCCGTCGCCGCAGAGCTGACACAGTATTCTGCAGAAAAGCAGACAGGGAGTATGGACGTTACGCATCAAGAAAACTAAAATTATGTTAGCAAATACATTAAAATTATCCCGTACCTTTCCGGAGCGGAGAAAGCACCTCAGAGACGCCGCCATTTTCAACCTGTCCTCTGTTGAAAGGGAGTAGCTCTCCAGAGGAACTTGGGGGGATTTTAACCAATCAAGACGGCAGCTCATAGGTTGATTGGAACGTGTCATGTCACGCAGCCAATCACAGCGGCCCAGAGAAGAAGGAGGCGGGAACTATGGAAAATAGAAAAAAAGAAATCCAAGGACACCGAGCTGCGCTGTCGGTATGTATAGAAGACCAATCCGGCAAAAATAAAAATATTAAAAATAAAAATAATAAATAGATAAATAAAAGCACATAATCTGTGTGTGATTTGCAGCTTTTTTATTTATTATTTTTTCATAAAACCTGTGTATTTTGAGATTCTATTTATTTTCTATTCTTTGTGGAATATATTAATTTTTTTCTTAATTTTGTAGTATAGTCGCTTGTATGCATATATATTTCCTGCTTTACCTACCTCATGTCAATTTGTGGTGTGTTTTGTAATTTGTATGAATCTGCTGCTGCAACAGTGGAATTTCCTTTAGGGATTAATAAAGTAATCTATCTATCTATCTATCTGTCTGTCTGTCTGTCTGTCTGATTTTTTTCACATATCGCTCCCTCATTTACCAGACATGAGCTGAACTGGAAAAAGTTTAATTTTATAACATAATAGCCTTGTCATGATGATGGTCATTTATCTAATACATATAGATACATATAGGGGACAGCTGCAGGGCTTTCACTGACTTATGATTGTGTTTTGAAGGCTAACTTACTGCTTACTTTAATAGCTAGCAAGGAAGCCAGCATAACCAATGATAGGTATGTGCCTCCTCATCTCCTCTGTCCTCCATCCTCCTGCCTGTGACATGGAAATCAGTCTCAGTATGCCATGCTGAAGGACAAAAGAGGAGAGAGGAGGCTGCAGGAGAAGCTATAATAACAGATGCATGTATCCTTTATAAGAGGCATGTCACACAGCTGGAATATGTCAAAGCATGAAATGGACTCTTTAGACAACTTTTATTGGATTGTAGATGATTTATATCTGGGGCCCATGTAATACTGGGTTTTGGTACTTTGATGGTCTGCTTGTCTATATGTTATATCTCCATAATGAAGCAGGTGGGAAGAGCAAGATCATCAGGACAATTGGAGACAACTGGGCCCAGTGTCTCCTTTATAAAACCCACCCTTCCTCAGTCCTCAGGGAGCAATTCTTTCACATGCACCTGTGCATCCTGATTACTGACCTCCACACTTCATTGTTTATCTTTTTGTTTAGCTAAATTAGCATTTAGACATTCACTCTGTTTTCCTGGGTTATGAAAGTGTCCCTGCCCGAGCAAACATTTTAGCTTTTAATAACAGTCCGTGGAAGATCCATTCAAGACGTCACATATTGG
>VUQI01056036.1:0-18153 GCA_015106735.1 Paratilapia polleni | reverse complement strand
AGTGACCAGTCAAGGTGTTGAACAGGGCAGGTATAACAACTTGAGCAAGTTTGGCAAGGCCCAAACTATTACAGCCAAACGACTGAGTGAGAGAAATGTTAAGGCTTGTGGGAATTTCCTTTGGGACAAATCATGAGGAGGGTTTTTGCAGTACACCTTACATCTGGAAGGACTTACTTGCAAATTACAGGAAATCAAGGATGCTGGGAATGTCTTGGTGCCAGATACCACAGGGCATCTTCAGAGGTATTGTAGAGTTGATGCCATGTAAAGGACCAATGCTAGATTGGTTTAGATTTTTTAGTCTGTATGGGAGGAGTTTTGTTATGTATATATCAAAGTTAAATATCCCTGA
This sequence comes from Paratilapia polleni, assembly GCA_015106735.1. Lineage (NCBI taxonomy): Eukaryota > Metazoa > Chordata > Actinopteri > Cichliformes > Cichlidae > Paratilapia > Paratilapia polleni. Next base: position 17,798 of record VUQI01056036.1, on the reverse strand, counting down.
AAACATTTTAAAATGTTCTATTTCTTGATATAGTACATTAATATTTTAAGTTCAGTTATTAGTATTCTGGTAATGTACAATCTTTGCCCAACCAGAGATGTACATTTGATAGTCAACGAACTCCTGGTAGAGCATTACTTTGTTTGTGAAGGGAAGATTCTTCATTTTAAAGAATGGCAAGGTTGAGCTTAGATGTAAGGGGAAAAAAAAAACATTATATCACAAGTCTTTCAATATTTTTATGATTTCAGATAAGATGAATAAGGATAAAATAAATAACCAGTGAATAAGGACAAAAAGAAAAAAGAAGGCTATAGTATCCATTCATCAATCCATCCAAACCCCCATCCATCCATCCATCCATGCAGTCCAAGGTCACAGGGAGCTGGAGCATATCCCAGCTGTCAGAGGGCAAGAGGCGGGGTACACCCTGGACAGGTCACCAGCCTATCACAAGGCTAACATAGAGAGATGGACAACCGTTCACGCTCACATTCACACCTATGGTTAATTTAGAGTTACCAGTTAACGAAAGTAGCATGTCTTTGCATTTTCTCCCTGTCCCCGTGTGGTTTCCTCCTCCCACAGTGCTCCACACAGAAAGGTCCCAAGTGGCCGGTGGATTCAAAACCAGGAATCGAGCAAAACGGAAAGAACCAAACCGACTGGAGTTCAATCCTAGAACCATGCTGCAGATGTGTGGTGCTTGACTGGCTTCATTTTTCAACTCAGGAGGTTGCTGCTTGGTTGCAACATCTTAAGAGGATAGTACAGACAAGAAGACTGAGTTTTCAGGCAGAAAAAAAAAAAAAAGTTCAACCCTGAAATTTGCAGAAGGAACTGAGAGAGGGAGTCCAGTATAAGCCCATGAGCAGTGTAAATTGATATCTGCGTAAACTCTATTTCAGAAAATGAAATGATGTCTGAATGAAAGTTCCTTGTATATAGCCTCTGCTGCAACCCTGGTTATGTGAATATGAAATGAGTTATGTGTAAGCTATTATACAGCTCCAAAGCAAAACAGCACAGATAAAGAGCTGTTTATCCTCTGTGATTGATGTAGATTCAAAAAACCTGTATACTAACAGATATCTGCACACACATGTATCAGTTATTTCCAATATATCATATATATATATATATATATATATATATATATATATATATATATATGGGCTGTCTTCCAGCTCTTAATCATTTCAGTCACTGAGGCCTCTACAGAAACATAATCTCAGAGCATGATTGGAGAACTCTCAGCTGTAATTAAATGATAAGGTGTTTATGCAAATATATCTGATTTTTGTTGGCGGCAAGGCAGCAGCTGTTTGAATGAGGAGGTTGAGATAGTACAGATCATTGATTAAATAGAGAGTCTGTTAGTGTCATCCCACTTGCTCTCTGTCTGTAAGACACTCACTTCCTCACGTTATCAGTTTGGCAGATTAGCTGTGAAAGTAATACCAATGCCATGAATGCCATCAGATATCTTTTAATAGGAACAGTGACAGCTTGAAATTTAAAGCCAACATCTACACGGATGCACGTAAAAATGGGAAGTGTACCCCGTGCTTTTGAATAGCTCTCATCAGTCATCAAATTATCTACTCACTCCAGCAGCAGTAAAAACATCTGAACATTCGTGCCATTAAAGCAGCAGAGAGAACAGTGCCGTGAAATGAAATGGCTCAATGCTCATGTAATTACAAATGTAGGTCATCTGAATCACTGGACGGTGATCAGCAAGCACAGTTTCTCTCCATATTTTTTTATTTTTTTTTTTTGGAGTTTAACATAATTGCTTTAACATTTCCTACTGCAAAGTGACTGTAATAATGTGACTGCAATCATGGCTGAAGCTTTTAATTGAATTCATCAAAGCCAGGTGCTTCCCTTGAGGTTTCAAGAGGCTCATTGTGTGAACATTTATGAGCTTGAAACCAGCTCTGGTGAGTTGGACTGCTTCAAGTTAGCTAAAGGTATCATGTCATCTATTTCTGAAGAGCCAGTAGGAGTGGTTTTGGTGAGAAACGTATGGTGCTGCACAACAGCTAAGGCATCATTTAATCATTTAATAATATAATATTTGATCATAGCTTTGAGTCACCTAAGACAAGCAGCTTTCTTTAAAGGGGCCTCATTATTGCTCTTTATCAGCCCATGTTTTTATGTTTGGTCTCAACTAGAGTAGCTTTCCATGAGTCACAGTTCAAAATAATACTTGTTTATTTTACAGGGGGACTTGGTTATCCTCTGAAAATCTAAGGTAGATCACTAGCCTACGGTAAATGAACAGCCTAAGGTAGATCACTAAGGTTGCTCAAAATGTAGATCACTAAACTGAGTGACATATTTATATATTTATATTTAAATGCTAAACAGATGCAAATCTACATTTCATCTCTCATCTGAAAGGTTTATTTAATATTAACTGACTTGTGAGGAGTTCCGGGCATTTATCCTCCTGTGCGGTTGTTAGCATCCTGGTCATCACAACAGTCAAGGTTTGAATAGTTGTTAATTTGTCTTGGCATGAATCTCTGGAGATGGATTCCTCCTGCTTTCCCATCTCTCTTAACTTTTTAGGTCTGGGAGACCAAGGGATACAAAAGACTCCAGAGGGCCGTTTTCTTGATTCATTTAGGGCTCCTGAAGGAACCCTTTTGATGGGGGAGGTGTCACACCTCTCTGCAACCCCTACTTGCCCTGCAGTGGTGGTTACAGAGTTTTTGGGTGTTGCCTGGTAGTAAATGCTGATTGTCTGCACCTGACAAAGTGTGGCATGCCTTAAGTTCGCTAAGAGTGGGACACCACTTCTTGCTAGACGTTGTCATGATCTTCTGGATGTTGTTTTTAGCTAAGAATATTTAGTAGTTTAAAATAAAACTCTGGTGTCACTCTCCATTTGATGTTGTGGCTTATGAGCCAGGTTGTAACAAATGTTGACGATAAAGCCCAAGTAACAATCACATTAAATATTGGTTGTCTTTCCCACCCATTCCTCTTTCTCCTGTCTGAATACAATAACAAGTGATAAGTTATATAAAAGATTATAAAATATAATCTGAAAAAAAAACCCCAGCATTTATTGTAACATGAAATAAAGAGAAAAGGCAATTATTATAATGCAGTAAATCAAAAGAGTCAGCTTGCATTTAAATATTGTGCATTATCGGGTCACAGTTATGACACATTTTGTGGTGGGTGTGATGTGGATATACACCTCTGGCACAGTATGAAAGGTGTATTTGAATGAATGAACTCATGCATTGCTGGGTGCCAGGGGTTTATTGTGGTTCAAGGAAGTGAACACCTGTGGTATTCTGCTCCAGATGACCTCAAGCTGTCCTAGGTAGGCCTCACTACAATAACCACAAGAAAAGCGAAGGCCACAATGGCAGTTACAGAGGCAGAAAAAGCCAGTCTTGAGCAAAAGGAACGACTGAGGTCTGGGCAACATAACACCGTGCCTGAGGCAAGGAGAAGAGGAAGTTGAAAGACAAAGAGGAGTAAAAGATGCAGAGTGATGCCAGGGCCCGAGAAGCTAGGCATCAACTTGTTTTTAAGTTTATGAGAAGGTGGGAGATAACAATAAAAGTAAGAATACAATTGGGTTTAACAGGGTGATTCTGAATGTTATATTGGAGCATGTTTCTAAGTCTTACAAGTGATTATTTTATGGTTACAGAAGTTACACACAGAACAGTTCAATCAATAGAAAACTGTTATTCATCAACTAAACAGTGAAACTGACGAACAGCACTACAACAAGCATAGATGCTGGCTTTCTCTTTAGTTCACTTCACTCTCTGAACTACAGAGAGTGAAGAATGCCCATATGGCTCAAATAAACTGGGAGGTACTGTGGGAGTAGGGTGTACTGGGTCCATTAAAAGATGTGGTCATGTACTTGGGACAAAATCAAGTATATTTTCAGTAGGTTTTTGACTCTGCCAGCATTGACCTTTGTCCTTCTGTTTGGGGCAAGGTTTCTGTTTTGGGAACCTCAGAATTATGCCCCTGCTTTTGACATGGTTACGTTGGCTTCATCAGAACACAACCTTCAACATGTGGTTTCCAGCTCATATTTGCAGTGCTGGTGCTGCTGCTAGAGGTGCTGCTCTTTCATGACGAAAGGAGACAGTTAAAATGGTTCAGGCATCTAATAACAATGCTCCCTGGAGGTTTTCAAGCATACCCATTGGAGGCATTATGTACAGTTATGTCCATAATTTGTTGGACAAAGATACAATTTTTGTACCATTGCCTCTGCACACCACCACAGTGGATTTCAAATCAAATAATCAATACGTGATGAGAGTGGATACTTTCAGCTTTAATTCAAGGGGTTTTTACAAAAATTTGACATTAACAGTTTAGGCATGCATGCTGTTCCTTTCCTTCTCCATACTTTACTCTTACCATCATTCTAGTACAAGTTAATGTTGGCTTGATTGGTCAAACTGTTTTTTTTTTGTTTTTTTTTAATCAGAACTGTGCAGGCTCTTTTACAGTGGATGTTTTCTGTCTAATTGTTCTTGTTCTGTAACTGGTGGTTTGCACATTGTTGTAAACTCTCTGTATTCATGAAGGTTGTTTTTCTTAACTATGGAAATTATTCCATCATCATGCACATTAGTTGTCTTCTGTGGTCTTCCAGGCTTTTTGGTGTTGCTGAGCTGGCCATTCATTACTGGCATTCATTATTTTTAAGAATGTACCAGAATGTTGAGTTGGCCACTCCTATATTATGTTTGCTTGTCATGAAATAACAACGGAACAGGCCTCACCTGGTCATGAAACTACTTTTCAATCAATTGTCCAATTACTTTTGAGCCTCTGAAAATGGTGGACGGTGTATAAAAATAGCTGTAATTCCTAAACTGTCAATGTAAAACTTTTGTAAAACCCCTTGAATTAAAGCTGAAAGTATCCACTTCAACCACATATCGATTGTTTGATTCAAAATCCACTGTGCTAGTGTACAGAGGCAAAACTACAAAAACGGTGTCTGTCCAACAAATTGTGGACCTATTTGTGTGTCATTTGGCCTGCAAACACCTTGTGATCCCTCAGCAGGAACTGGATGAACTGCATGCCAGCTAAGACAAGGAACATGAAAACCTAGGTTTGAGGTTACATGTTACAAATAAAAACCCTCAACAAAAGCTCAGCTTCTAAAGAAAATAGGATCAGAGTTGACAGCAACTCTAACATTCCTGCAGAATATGATTGACAAATACCACTGAAGCATCAGACATCCAGGAACGTTGTTTTCTGGGCTAAATCTTGTTTACCAGTCATGGCCTTTAAAAAGCGACCCTTTAGAACTAAACATGTTTGAAATGTCAAAGGTGAAAAGTCATCCTTTCAGGCTACTACACAGACTTGAATTCATATATATATATGTGTGTGTGTGTAAAAGAAAAAAATATGTATACAGTATATGTATGTGTGTGTGTGTGTGTGTGTGTGTATAAGCCCCAATGAACAGAGCACTGACACAACTTGGTCACAAGTTCAGGAAGAGCCATAGATATGCATAAAATGTTTTTTAATCATTAAGTCAATGAAATGTCAATGAAATGAGAAAAGAAAATGTGTAAACAAAGATTACTTATTTTGTAATTCAAATGTTGAGCTAAAGCACATAGACAACTGACAAATGTATAATATATACAGTATATAATATGCTAAACAATTAACATAGACGTACTTGCTACAGGGAGAATAAAACCACTAAAACCATCACATAAAACACTAAAAAAGAAAATTTGGTCCATGTCCTCTAACATGTGCAAAAGCATGGTCTTTTTTTCTTCAGCAGGGGCAACAAAGCCTAAGTCAGTCTCCGCTGATAAGTTAACAGTCCACCACAAACCTGCAGCAAGTAATGCTGCCAAACACTGAAGATTCCTCTTCACCTTTCCCTTTTTAAAGCAAATCTCAGTTCTCCTTACAGCAAGAACACCAGACTTAGAAGCTCTATGCAAGACACATTTCCAACATTTTGAAATGGGCATGGAGATCACATTACATTGAAATGTGGATCCATTCAATCCTTAGTGCAGAGTATGGTGCTTGTACAATCTAACAGTGGAAAGCATTCTATGTGAAAAATGGAATTATAACCTTTCCTATAATGAGGAATTTGGCTAGTGAATGTGGAAAACATCTGTGAACTAACGATTCTCAATCAGAAGAAAAGAAGCAGGAGTACATGAAAGCACTGCAGATGAGCTCACAAACCTAATATTAAACGTGGGTCACTCCCTACTATAAGACACCGAGCTGAGCACTGCAGGGAGTTTGAACACATTCATTTCCCACCTAGGGACAATAGCAGATTCCCCACTAGGGCAAGTTAATATTGTCACTTCTCACAATGGAACAATAAGCTCTGCATAGCAGAGAGCATGGAGCGACAGAGCCTAGACCTCAAATTTAATCACTGTATATGTTGTAAATTAACAGATAAATGTGTAATGGACAACTTACGATCTGAAATTTAAATTCTTATTAGGCTCCTGCTTCTTCTGACTAACCCTTATTTGTCACTCTCTGCCCTTATTTGTTGTTATAGAAAATGTACACACACATGCAAGTACTCATATGCAATTCAATTCAGTAACAAAAATCACATTTCCCAATTTTATATGCTCCTGAGAAGTAATATCTGATCTCTTATCCCCAGCTCAATAATGGTCCTTTTCAATATTTGTGAGGCTGGTAGAAATGTAGTGCTAGAGGAGTATAATGGACAACAAAAACTTCCCCGGGCAGACCTGCAACTCGAGAGCCACTTGCATAAATATTCCAGCAGGTTCCATATAAACCTCTGTGAGATAAAGAAAGGGGAAGAGAAAGATAGAGAAATTGGGAGCCATTTCTCATTCGGCATGCTGTGTAGCATGTTAAGTGACCAAGAGGTGGTGTGCCTGGTGTATGTCACATCCTTCACTGCCCTTGGTCTCTTCAACCTCTTTTTATTGATAATTCATGCTAATAGCTGTAATTTAGGGAGTTCTGTTTTAAACACTGTCAGGAGGGCATGTATTATGAACGATCTGTCTCTCCAGTGCCTTGTTAAATAGCACAGACACTGACAATTGAAAATATTCTCTTTTAATGGCAGGATAGAGGTTTATCCTTGAATATAGTAAGTCCCAAAAACATCAATAAATGTTACTCTGCACAGGCCATTCCAGGGCAGCTATAAAGACTTTTTTTTGCAGTATCACTTTGAGTTTGCATATACTGCTGTCTGTCACATTATAAATTCAGAGTTATTACAAGTTGTGTATATAGAGTGCTTAACAAATTTATTAGACCACCACCCAATGTAATGTAATGCCCTAAATTAACAGTTGTAATGGAAAATTCTAAGATTCTGCTACTTCTTTGCGTCTAGCTGACCGTACTGAATGAAATGCTCCATATTGTCTTATTCTGTCTCCAGGCAGAGAGACAATTTGTCTCTATAAATATTCTAGGCTTACAATTGTTCTTTGTCAAAAAGCATGCAGACTGCTGTCATGCTGTCTGTACTGTTGTTTGACCCCTTTGCAAGCCAAGCCAAGCCAGCTTTATTTATAAAGCACTTTAAAAACAGCAACCACTGACCAAAGTGCTGAACACAAGAATAAAGATACAGTAGAACCAGTAGACCAAATAAAAGCAAGAATAAAGGTACAAGGCACAAAAAACAAATAAATAAAAACAAAAAATCTAAGTAAAGGTTGCAAAGGTAAATAAATGTTATAAAGACAACCTGGTTGTGTGCACCTTGATTTATTTCAGATTTCCACAGCAAGCTTGGTGTCAGAAGTGGGATTCCATGGCTGATCGGATCCGGGGTCTAAGATGGACAGTGACTGATCATCCTGGAGAAATGTATTTCCAACCTCTACCTCGCAGAGTTGAGAGAAGAGAAGGCTAACCTTTTAGACCCCAGACCATCTCCACTGGGATATCCAGGAACGGACCATGTTGTCCGTAAAGGTGAGATCTGAGATCTGAAATAAATTGCTATCATTTGGGGGAAAAAAATAAATAAAAAACAAAAAGGCAAGAAAAAAGAAACCAAACCCAAAAAGCCAGGGAAATGATTGTTTCCCAGTGTTTGCATGTGGTCTAGAGGTCATTGAAGGGCTGAGTAAACTCAGTGTTTTGGGAAAACAGAGAATTACTTTCGAAGGGGAAAGTAATTGAGGACTGGGGTCTTCCTCGCTGTACTGACTGCCCATCAAATTGTGTCAAAAAACGATTTGGATTCATGGTCGCGTCTACAGTAGAGATTAGAACGTGCAAGATAGATGAAACCAGGCATTTGTGAGCATGGGAAACAAGTCTGGTAAAGAAAAACCCAAATGAAGAGGTGGATTTCATATCTCCAAATGTGGTTTTTATGAAGGGAAAATATGGAGGTGGAGCTGTCAGTGTTATGCATGTTTGGGTAAAACATTTTGGGTTTCCACAAGGACCAACATTCAGCATGAGACAGCTAATACAGTTGGAAGGAGAAAATAGATCATAGAATAAAAGAGATAAAAACCAAGAAAGAAATTAAAAGAAAATATTTGTTCAAATGAAAAACACCTGATGGAATTAAATGTGTGGAAATAAGAAGCAGAATGGAGGGACAGAAAGAAAGCTAAGAGGAAGCTCAGGAGAAAGGGAAAAGGGATAAGGACGAAACTGATAAATCTTCTCAGAGAAAGGCTTGTCTGTATCTCTCCTTAGAGCCTCAGTGTGTCAGACTGGATCACGACCCCCCTCCAATGGCTACTACCTACTCAACCTCACCCTCCATTGCCGCCATACAACAAAGATGGACAGCGGACGGTGCTAGCAGACTCTTCCAATGATTCATTATTGACCACAGCCCACCAACGGAGGTTTGACATCAACAAGTTGATTCATCAGAAAGCACGACCACCTCCACATCAGAGTTTTCTCCCATAGTCCACCACAACAGACAGTGATGTGCAGACCCTAGAACTGCCCCAGTGGACAGTACCTACTAGTCTTTTGACCCTGGTCAGAAGCTCAGATTAAAGAAGCCATGACTCATGACTGGGGAAAAAGTTCTGGTAAACATCCCAGATGAGACATCAGCAGACAACACCAATATTGGGACAATGACAACAATAAGGCATACAGGGAGGCCATGTAATGTCAGACACCATGACATTCACATTGAGAATAACCTCAGAACCTGACAGAAGAAGAAGAAGGGAAACATGGGCAAAGAGTTAACCATGTACCAGTCTATCCAAGCTACAGCCTCTGTGTCAGAACCCCTGACTGCAACCGTGTATCAAGCTCCTGCCAGAGGAAGAGATGGGGATGTAACAGGATGATATAACCTGGACATCTGTTTCAGAGAGGACATTGGGCCAGAGACTGCTCCAACAGGGACAACACTGCTGATGACAAGCATGGCGAGGTGGACTGAGGCTGGGGGGAGGCACAGGAGAGACGTGCAGCTACTCTGACTCAACTAATGCCTGGAGCTGATGGTATCACACCTACAGCACACACATGATAGTATACAGCCTATGCTCACACTTGTAACACAAGCTATTCCCTGCCTTGAGGGCAAATTGAGATTTTCCATGTCCTCGACAGGTTAGTGGCAACTATGTTCACTCTGTTAGAACGTCAGGACAAGTGGTGAGAGAAAATTTTACGTTATCTGCCTGTTGCCCAGTAAGTTTATTAAGCTGTAATCTAATGTGTTGTTTGGGTATTGGATCAGTTTCAACCCCTGAAGGCCTCAAAGATAGTTAAACTTGAAGGGTTTGAGCCTGACACTCACATTTTCAGCCCTGATCAGCTGTTATCAATGGAAACTGTCAGCTGGTAACATAAGTGCCCTAATTTTGGGAAAACGCTGGGAAATGCACACCACATACACACCAAGGTTATAGTTAACTAAAACTAAATTAAAAACTAAAACTAGTTGTAAAAAAAAAACAAAAACTAAAATAAAAAATAAAAACTAGACTTTTGGGGAAAAAAAACTAACTGAAAAGATTTTGTGAACTTGGAAAACTAATTGAATTGAAATAAAAATACAGAGGAAATCTCCTTAGCTTTAGTGTTTGTTAGTTTGGTAAAATTTGGTATCAAAACTTGCCTGATGAGGCTTTAATACACATGTTTATTGAGACTTTGGATGTCAACAAGACTGTGAGTCAACTGCTTTCAAAGGTTCTGTGTTTTTATTGTGATATAAATATACTGAATTTCCTAAATATTGCCTGTGACATATGCCCTCCACACACACACACACACACACACAGAGAGTACATGTAGTCTGACTCTTTGCTCTGCAGCTCACATATCTCTATAGATATTGCCTTTGAGAAACAGTGCTACAAGGACACATTTAAGAATGAATGCCTTAATATGCTTTACACACATTTGCTGTCGTTCACAACATAAATGTTCACTCACGCAGTTTAACATGTTTGATGTATCAAAATCTGTTCCCAAATTCACAGACAGGTGAAGGACAACCTGACCACTCAGGCTGAACATCACCTTAACCTCACAACCAACAAAAGCAGATGGGCAAAGTAAGGTGCTCTGCTCCACCAAACACCAGGTTGGAGAGGAAAGTCTCACCTTAGCTTTGTTACTTCAGTGGTGAGGGAGGAGTGCTGATTGAGCTCTGCTCGCACTCCGACCTCCAGCCATTGGCCAATTCTAGGGTAACAGAGCAGTGAGGTGTGATGGACTGACCCACTAAATATCTGATATGGTTTCTCTATCCATACCTCAGTTTGATGAATGCAAACCCCATCACGCATGAATAAGAAGTTAATATGTGGTCTCATTATGTCCAGATTAAATTGTGTTGATCATTCTAACTCTTTTTCTCTGATGTACAGTACCATGTCTTAGTTTGATGGTGCTAAGGTTTATTCATCTCTCAGTATACACCTGCCTCAGAGCAAAGCCTGACTTGTACTCCACTCCTGACTGGATCATAACTTGTAGTATGATGAAGAATCAGATGTTTTAGTGTAAAATGGATGTTTTGTCTGTGTTTTGTTTCTCCAGACTGCTTGCTACACACCAAGGGTTCCTATGACTATGCAAAAACAACAACATGCTTTCTGTAACACACGCAGTGATGACCTAGACCGAAGCTTTCTGAATTTTTAGGTCTGATATTTATGCCATATTTGTAAGTGTGCTATTCTTGTGTGATCAATGAATGTTCAAACGGGAGGAGTGCAATGGAAAATTCTAAGATTCTGCTATATATTCTCTGTTTCAAGCTGACCGTACTGAATGAAATGCTCCAAATTGTCTTATTCTGTCTCCATGTAGTCTTGCAGATATACCTGTTGTTGATCTATGAGTTACCTTTTATTACACAGTGTTCTGACTATATTCTGTGACCATGGCAGAGAGACAACTTGTCTCTATAAATATTCTAGGCTTACAATTGTTCTTTGTCAAAAAGCATGCAGACTGCTGTCATGCTGTCTGTACTGTTGTTTGACCCCTTTGCAAAGGTAAATAAATGTCATAAAGACAACCTGGTTGTGTGCACCTTGATTTATTTCAGATTTCCACAACAGAGTATTGGTAATTACCAAAATCCTTTTTATGTTTCTGTAACGGTTAATCCACTAGTATGTGCAAGCTCTTTGATCGAAATTATATTTTTAATACAAATATATAATTTTTGTTGTTATCCACGAATTTTCAAATTTAGTTTTACAAAAAAGCAGGAAAAAATAGTAAAGCACATTATTATTTTTTGATTAAGATGCCAAATTACAGTTATTTACTTGCATTCCTGAACATAAAAATTAGTTTTAGTGGTTGAATGTTATGCTTGATTCATTTCTGACTTCTCAGAAAAGTCCAGTGTGTCAGATTTTGGTATAAAAATGGGAATTCAGTTTAAAAAGGAAAGAGTCTGCATTAAAGCACTTCATGATATTGGATGGTCTTTCTCATTTTTATGACAGGTGGTCTGATAAATTTGTGAAGCACTGTATGTGGACTGGTGATTTAAATATATTTTTTACAGTAAGGGCTGCAGTGTGCACATGTAAGTATATGAGATTTCCCAGCAAAACTTTGCATTGTGATGAGATGATCAATGCTACAGTCAGTGGTTTTAATATTGAGGTGGTCGGGGTAGCTCATAGACTGTAAAAAAAAATGGATGTCACCCATTGGCTTTAGGCTATGTATTATTAAGTCTCAGCACTAGCATTTTGACTGCCACCATGTTTCTCTTTATGGAGACAGAAGTTACCATGTTTGAACAAGAGCTAAGGTTAGTAAGCTCCATTAACAAGTGCAACAAACACACAAATCTGCAAATTAAGTACATAACATACTAATTAAATACTAGAATTTCATTTGCAAAAAGTAAGCACAAATTTCTTGGATAGGAAGTACCACACACATATAATTGCATTAAAAATGTTCCTAACATTCTTCTTCTACATCCTTCTCTACAGCTAGTCATTTTCAATTTGGAAGACTGACTGGCTTTTTGTGCCAGTGCAGAACTTCCCCGTTGGCTTCATTTTTAAGCCCCACAGGTAGGTGCAAGATCCAGCTTTGTGGACATGGTTTGTGCACATCACAGATGAAATGCATAACATAGATTCTCATATGTGTCAAGGCCTGGGTTATATTACACGTTAAATGACTGGTCGAATGTCGCAGTCAAGATGTTGGACAGGGCAAGCCTGTTAAGGTCCAAACCATTATAGCCACACAACTGAATCAGAGATTCTCTGAAGTGTCAAGGCTTGTCTGATGTTCTTTTGGGACAAATTATGAACAGGGTATTGGGGTATGTGGAAAAAGTTACTTGCAAATTATAGGACCTGAAGAATCTTCTAGTAATGTCTTGATGCCGGACATCACAGCGCACCTTCAGAAGTATTGTGGAGTTTATGCCATGCAAAGGACACCAAATTAAGCAGAGGTGGTCATAATGATTTTTAGTCTGAATGGAAGGAGTTTTAGTACATATGTAATATCAGCCTATTATGCCAGTGAAAACATATTATGGATGCTCTAGAATCCATATTGTAGTTAACTTTGGCATGGGGTGGCATGTTGGTGTGGTGGTTAGCACCGTGGCCTCACTGTAAGAAAGTCCTGGGTTTGAATCTGCCTGCCGGCTGGAGCCGCACTGTGTGGAGCTTGCATGTTCTCCCTTTCACTGCATGGGTTCTCTCTGGGTACTCTGGCTTCCTTCCACAGTTCAAAGACATGCTTGTTAGGTTAATTGGTGATTCTAAACCGACCGTGATTGGTTGTCTGTTTCTGTGTTAGCCCTGTGAAAGACTGGTGACCTGTCCAGAGTATACCCTACCTCTCGCCCAGTGACATCTGGGTTAGGCTTCAGCCCCCTCACGACACTGAATTGGATAAGTGGAAGAAAATGGATGGATGCTGTAGCTGAATTCAAGCTGACCACAAATACAAAACAAAGATTCTACAAGATTAATGATGCCTCTTCCAAGCCAACAAGAGATGTACATTTGACAGAAAGTGGACTTCTGGTAGAGCATTACTTTGTTTATGAAGGAAAGATTCTTCATTTTGAAGAATGGGAAGGTTGAGATTAGACTGCATGCAAAACCTTATTTCACAAGTCTTTCATGATTTTTATGATTTCAAATAAGATGAGGAGAAAATAAATAACCAATGAGTAAGGATGTAAAAAAAACAAAAACAAAAAACCAAGACAAAAAAGGTCTTAGTATAAAGTTGTAAGAGTTGAACGGAAGAACAGATACTTGATCCACTCATACAGTATTACATAAACTTGCCTTAAGATACTGATTATGATCTTGCAAAATCTCTAGTGTGTGAAACAGCCTTTTTGAAAGATAAATGTAAAACTACAAAGTATGTAGCAGTACTGAAAGAACCCAACAGGCTGAAGTTCGTTCCCAAAAACTTGTTGCTGTGAAGCTACAGAACCAACCACTGAGCCACCCTCAAAGTACAGTCTATAGATTTCAAAAACAAGTGTGAAATCCATTTGATCTGAGTGAATTACCTCTCTATCTGTGCCTAATAATAACCTCAGCCAAAGAGAATCTGCGTGTTCACTTTGGTTTGCTCCCATTGTGCCGCAGAGCCAATGCCCGCCAGCTCCAATCCAATTAGCAACAGTAGCAACTCTCCCTCACTTCCATTTAATATGCTTTCTCAACTTTTTGTAGGATTAGAGAGGGGGATAGAGTGTATAATAAGGGAAACCAAGCTGTGAGATGTAAGCGGAACAACAGAGGGAGGCTGAAGTCCATTTTACACCTGTCCTGATGTGAACCATCTTTACAATTCTTGGCTGCATGTCCAGGGGAAACAATAGACATCAGCAGTGGTGTGAGATGAGAAATCAGTTTGTGGTAATGAAAATATATTTGCATAATTGAATATTTGTTCAAGAGGTTCCTGACTTTGTAAATGTTAATGCATATAGCCCCACATTAATTTAAAGTAAAAAAAAATAATGTATATGATTTAGTATTGATGCAGTATTGTAAATTATAGATATAGTATGTTCTAAAAATGGCTGACCAGTAATGATAATGGCATTAACTGAATGCAATGTACATACACTGTTGCCAGCTGACATTTTTTTTCTGAGAAAAGCAAAGGCTCAGCACTGTAGGATGACCTTGTTGCTATCAGTGAGGTCTTCATCAAATTTACTGACTAGTATTACATTAAGTTTTTATTGTCATGCCCTTGTTTGACCGTTATGAAAGAGCTATGGACAAGGGTTCTGCACAGACCTTAAAGCAGGATTCAAGCCACCTATACCCCAAGACATGATCCGACTGAACCTGACTAGTACTGCTGAGTAGTACCTGGTTTTAACATTAGGGTATAATTTTTCTATAACTCTCTACACTTGGTCTCTTTCTTTACCCAAACAAATCCATGAAATTAAATGACAAAATATATTGCACCCTTTAGAATGACACAAAGAAGGTTTTTGTTAATTTTATTTCATTTTTTTACTTGAATAATGCAAGAAAAATATTATATGGTTGTGTCATTTTTAGATAAAAATGGATACTTTGTTGATGGTAGCATTTATTAAAACAGTAATGCCTTATAAGGCAGACAACCGCAGGCATCAAGTCCATCATTAAAAACCAGATTTAGTGCTGACTCTATGTCAACTTGCAGGATTTTTAACCGCCACTCATATGATGTAAACGTGAGATCAAGTACCCTTCAAAACACAACACAAAGAAAAACTTTAAAAGTGCCCATTAACATACAATATTCTAAAATTCTGCACACTGCAATGGAGAACCAGAAGGTCCAATCAAAACAAAGCCACACTAGCCACTCTTTGTGCTTCAGTTATGATCGTAAAAGTTGCGTACCAGAATCAGAGTCAACAATAGTTTACACTGAGCTCACACACCAGGTCTTTTCACACCACTTTTTCTGTTGCCACAAGTTTTGGCCTGACTTTCGATGTTTATGTCTTAGGCACTTGTTGAGGGGTTTATTTAGGACTCACAGTAACATAGTAAGTTGTTTCCAACCCAAGTCTTATCTTCTCTGTCTATCTAAACACACACAGATGAACAGAAGACCAACTTTCACAAAAAGCTAAAATGAAATGAATGTATAACAATTAGGTAAGTAACAGAAAGTCATTTTTAAACAAAATCTTTTGGTTTATTTATTTACTTATTTACTTACATACTTATCTCACTTTTACAGAACACTGTCATCAGTGTGATACCATGGGATGGTGAGCACTAGAGCCCAACCAATATAGAATTTTTAATACCGATACCAATATAGGGTGACTTAAAAATCCGATATATTGGTCGGTATTTTTTTTCTTTCAGACTCACAAAACATAAATACATTTCTCTAAAATTTGTTATGTGCAGTTATTTATGAGTCCTTACTAAGATAATATGACAATGCAGTTTAAAAATAATATTGTTTTATTGTCACAACAAGTCGTGGATTACTCATATATGCTCCGCCCGACTTTGCTCTGATCAGCTGGTTGTTGCATTTGCAGTGTTCCAAACACTTTGCCAACAGGGAAGTTGCAGTGTGCCCTCTGGTGGACAAACTATGCAGCATCAACACTGATAACATGGTTGAAGGGTGTTTCTCCCATCTCTTCTTTATTCTTTAAATTTTAATTTATCAGCCGTGATAAATGTAGATACCAATATATCGGCAAATAGCTAATGGTTAATTTCACTCTTTGCTATGGCCACTACTATAATAACAAAAAAACTTGAAATAAAATTAAAAATTTCCTATTACACTTCAGCTGGTTAAGGTTTGGTTAGATTTAGGCACAAAACTCCAAAGGCTGTACCTGGGTTTATTATAAATCACAGTTTGATTATACAAAATGTTTTAACATTATTTATTTATTATTTATTTTCATGTTCTACATTTTTAACTATGTTTTATCCAATGTTTTGGTTTGATTTAATGTACTTTTATTTTTATGGTTAATGACTTGATTACAGTCAGGGAACATCAGTGGGCAGAGAATCATAACTGACATAAGTCTCTTGTAGACCTCCTGTAGAGATCTAGAAGTATCTCTTCAGCATTATGGGCATGTGCTAAAAAGACGTATGGTGATGTATGATGTATGTGGACAGTTTCCCTTATACACACGAATGCAGATGTCTGGCAAAGTTTCCTATGCTTGTCCTGAGTCAGTGCCTTCAGTCAAGTCCAAATGTAGCACAGAGAAAACTGCAGATATGGGATATATTTAGGCCAAACATTTACTGCTATCTTGGGAGCACAGGCAATAATAGAAAGTTTTGTTCTTACAAAAGGTGAACAAGTTTTCTGTTGTAGTTTATATTCCTACACTTATTTTAATGCAACATACCTGAAATCCTCCTCTTACATAAACCATAATGTTTTAAAGTATTCTACAGTACTTTAACTAGAAATTCACAGAAAATTAGTCAGAAATTACACTCTGAGCTCTGACTAACATGAAACTTTAACTTTTTATCTTATCTTAATTTATAGTCTTGTTGTTATCTTTTGTCTTCCTTGGTGCTTGATGTCTCTGTTAGTGAACGCTCTCAGGCTCTCTCAGATCACCAGTCTCCATAACTTTGGCTTTACTGTGAATACAACCCTCCTGAGTGCTTGCAGAGGAAACACACAGCCATTTAGACTTTAGCTTCAATATTTAATAATACATCAAAGACATATTAGCAGCCTTTAATTGTACTTGATTTCAAGAGTAGTCAGTGGCTTAAGCTTCCTCCTACCATCCTAACTGTGTGAGGTTTAAGTTAAGGTTTAAGAAGTGCAGAGGATTAGTAAGGAGGACGTGAGGGCAGCTATGAAGAGGATGAAGAGTGGAAAGGCAGCTGGTCCAGATGATATCTGTGGAGATATGGAGATGTCTAAGAGAGAGGGAAGTGGACTTTTTGACCAGATTGTTTAACACAATCTTGGAGAGTGAGAGGATGCCTGAGAATGGAGAAGAAGTGTACTGGTACCATATTCAAGAACAATGGTGATGTGCAGAGCTGTAGTAACTACAGAGGGATAAAGGAGATGAGCCATACCATGAAGCTGTGGGAAAGAGTTGTTGAAGCTAGGTTAAAGAGAGAAGTGACAATCAGTAAGCTGCAGTAAGGCTTCATGCCAAGGAAGAGCACTACAGATGCAGAGTGTCAATGGAGAAGTATAGAGAAGGTCAGAAGGAGTTGCACTGTGTCTTTGTGGATCTAGAGAAAGCAGATGATAGGGTGCCAAGAGAGGAACTG
>VUQI01056035.1:0-31362 GCA_015106735.1 Paratilapia polleni | reverse complement strand
TGTACCTCGTCAATCTCTAGTTGCGATAGCAGTTGCTTCTTCCGTATGTTGGAACACTGAGCTACTAGTTGTTTCGGTGTTATTTTAGATGTTGGGTTTCGAAGAATCCATAGGTCCCTCTTCATGTAACCTCTTTCACTGGGGTTACATGTGTAGTAGCATTCCAACAGTTCCCTGTTCTCACCTCTTATCCATTTATGCCTTCTCCGTGTTCCAGTAGCCCACTTATCATCAGATTGTCCTAGTTCCCCAACATCATGAGTCATGCCCACAAATCATACCCCATTTCATCATCTGTTTTACTGTAAGTGGGATCATAATTTCCAAATTGAACATAATTTTTTATTCAGTAAGACTTAAAGCTAGAGGTTTTGACTATAAACTGTTTATTGAAGAAGTAGGGTCATTTTTTCACACATTTCCAATTTTTCATAATTTCTAATCTGATTTATTTTTATCAACCAGAGGAGTCACCCCCTGCTGGCCATTAGAAAGAATGCAGGAATGTTGTCTTGAGTGGAAAAAATGCATACAGTATCACCAAACATCATCAATTTCTTTGTTTCTCAGAGATCCATACAAGGGAATCTGGTTTTGGCTTCTGGTCCTGCTGCAGCTGGTGGAAGTGGCTCCTGGGCCTCCTGCTCAGCCTGTTGCTCCTCTTCAGCATCCTCTTTGGACTCATTGCTTTGGGTAAGACAGGAAGGTTTTTCGAGCAACCTGTCATTCAACATCACAGGGGTCACTGAAGGTGATACAGTGGGTTAAGAAAGCATTCAGACCCCTTTTACTTTTTTCAGTGTTGTTATGTTGCAGCCTTATGCTACAATCATTTAAATATTTTTTTTTTCATTAACCTACACTCAGTACCCCATAATGACAAACTGAAAACAGAATTTTAGGATTTTTTGTAAATGTATTAAAAAGAAAAAACTGAAATGGAGTTGCAGTACAATTTAAATGATTGTAGCATCAGGCTGCAACATAATAAAATTGAAAAAAGTGAAGGGGGTCTGAATACTTTCTGAACCCACTGTATGCACAGGTTTACCAGTCTCCCTCTTGTCTCACAGGTGAAGAAGTGAGACGCCTAAAAACCCGTGTGGAAGCTCTAGAAGCCATAACCAGTGCTGCATCAGCCAGCCACTTGATGTCTAACAATAAAATCACTGACAGGGTGGAATCAACATACATCAACAAGAATACCACCCTCATCCACTCTGACAACACGCTCAACCAGGAGGCCCTGCAAAGAGCCGTACAACAGCTGGTCAGGGCTGAACTCAGCTCGAGTTCTGTAAGAGGTACAAAAATGTAACGCACTGATAGCTGTCTTCATGTAGACACAAACAGTTTCTGGACATGTAACAGCTACTGAACATTTGATTTGGGTTTAGAAAGTCTGGCATACTCACTGAAAGGGGAGAGAGGAGAGCCAGGACCTAAAGGTAAGTTTGCAATAATAATCAAATATTTTAGAAATTTTTTCATATTCATTATTAACTTGGCTGCTTCTTTACAGGTGATCCAGGGCCATTAGGACAAAAAGGTGAGGAATATTTGTACAGTTGTGGTCAGAAATTTACATACACTCATTGTGGGCATGAATGTCATGGTACTTTTGGGCTTTTAATGATTTCTTTGACCTGTTCTTTTTCCAGGGTGGAAGGATTGTACAAAATACATCTTTAATGACTTTAAAAAAAACAAGAATTGGGTGCACAAGTTTGAATTTATTTTGGATTGTCTCTAATCCATACAGGGTCAAAATTATACATATGAGGTTGTCGTGACAGGTTGCCCATGATGAGTGTATGTAAACATCTGATGACAACTGTATGTCTCCATAGTAATGTGTGTGGTATAAGATGTGGAACCAGCTGTTAAAACCTGGTCTTTTGCAGGTGATAGCGGTTTTCCTGGCCTGCCAGGTAAGACTCTGAACTCTGAAGACCGGGTTGTAGCTTTTCCCTCCCCTGTCAGCTGACAAACTCACTCTTCTCCTATCTCTTATTCTTCTAGGTCCTCCTGGGCAGACTGGACACACAGGAATGGAAGGACCAAGGGGACCAAAGGGAAGTACAGGTATTCTTGTTTTTAGATCATTTTTGTAAAGACAACAACAAAGAGGAATCAAGGGCTGAGTCTCGCCTCTTTTTTGCCCAGGTGAACCAGGTCCCAAGGGATCACAAGGTCAGCGGGGTCGGGAGGGACCAATGGGCCCCCGAGGAGATCCTGGACCACCTGGCTTTGGAGAGAAAGGAGATAGAGGTTTGAAAATATATATAGTTCTGTCAGCCAAGCTAAATACATGAAAGGTTTTATTGATTTGATTTTGGCTTTGACAGGATACCAAGGTGAGCCAGGACGTCCCGGTCCTGCTGGTATTCCAGGGCCTATAGGTCCAAAAGGTAGGGTCAAGCTCGTGATGATCAGACCAGGTCCGTTTAAATTCAGACAATCATAGATGTGATTTAGCAGGTTTTAGCTATGTTACAGATCATTAAATGCTAACCATCAGTATTTAGCATGTTTTTGTCTGGTTTAGGTGCCACAGGAGAGCAGGGTGCTTCAGGAAGTCCCGGTAAAGACTGTTTCACCTGTATATTATATCTGCTGGTTGGTATTGATCAACAGTTGTTTCTGCATTACATCTGTAAAAACTGTATTCAGGTGCTTCTGGTCCAAAGGGATTCCAGGGTGAAGCAGGACCTCCTGGAGCAAAAGGTAGAGGGTTTGTTTACCTTTTTAGGTTTAATTTTAGACTCACATATAGACTGGAATACCAAGACTGCTAAAAGTGTGTTGTGAGCAAACTAAAGTCGATTAGGTTAGCACATAGACTGTATATACACTTTATTAGATACACTTTGCTAGTACGGGGTTGGACCCCCTTTTTTTCAGAACTGCTTTAATTCTTCGTGGCACAGATTCAACAAGGTGCTGGAAACATTGCTCAGAGATTTTGGTCCATATTGACATGACAGCATCACACAGTTGCTGCAGATTTGTCGGCTGCACATCCAACATGTGAATTTTCCGTTCCACCACATCCCAAAGGTGCTCTGTTGGACTGAGATCTGCTGACTGTGGAGACCATTTGAGTGCAGTGAACTCATTGTCATGTTCAAGAAATCTTTTTGAGATGTTTTGAGCTTTGTGACATGGTGTGTTATCCTGCTGGACCATCTTCTGATCTTCTTCTGATGGGTACACTGTGGTCATAAAGGGATGGACATGGTCAGCAACAATACTCAGGTAGGCTCTGGGGTTTAAATGATGCTCAGTTGGCACTAAGGGGCCCACAGTGTGCCTAGAAAATATCCCCCACACCATTAGACCACCAGCAGCCTGAACTGTTGATACAAGTCAGGATGGATCCACGCTTTCATGTCGTTTACACCAAATTCTGACCCTACCATCTGAATGCTACAGCAGAAATTGAGATTCATCAGACCAGGCAACATCTTTCCAATCTTCTGTTGTCCAGTTTTGGTGAGCCTGTGTGAATTGTAGCCTCAGTTTCCTGTTCTCAGCTGACAGGAGGGGCACCCCGTGTGGTCTTCTGCTGCTCTAGCCCATCGGCTTCAAGGTTTGATGTGTCAGAGATGCTCTTCTGCATACTTTGGTTGTGACAAGTGATTATTTGAGTTACTGTTGCCTTCATATCAGCTCAAAGCAGTCTGTTCATTCTTCTCTGACCTGGCATAAACAAAGCATTTTCACTCAGAGAGCTGCTGCTCACTGGATATTTTCTGTTTTTCAGAACCAGTCTCTGTAAACCCTAGAGATGGTTGTGTAGGAAAATTCCAGTAGATCAGCAGTTTCTGAAATACACCAACAAACATGCCACTTTCAAAGTCATTTAAATCACCTTTCTTCCTCATTCTGATGCTCAGTTTGAACTTCAGCAGGTCGTCTTGACCACGTCTACATGTCTAAAAGCACTGAGTTGCTGCCATGTGATTGACTGATTAGATATTTGTGTTAACGGGCAGTTGAACAGGTGTACCTAATAAAGAGTCTCAAAAGTGAAGCCTGTGTGGTCCCTTAAACCATGCTTGGTTAGCAGGTCTTTGCACATCATTGATTAATTAGTTAAGTAGTGATAATTAGTGACAGACAAATGTAAGCAATTTTCAGTTTTGACCAACTCTCTGATCACTCCATTTACCAGTTTTGATTGTCTGTGATGCAGGTGACCGAGGAACACCTGGGCTGCCAGGAATCAAAGGAGATCATGGAGAGAGGGGACCGCGTGGACCAGCAGGTGCATCTCAGCAGAGCTTTATTATCAGTTATTTCCAAAATGAACGGTAAAAATATAGTTGTATAAAGAGTAAGTCGCACATTCATTCTCTTACACATGAAGAGTTTAATTCATAAGCAGCTCAGTTTGCTCATATGGCCTCACTTGGTCTGGTATGACCAGCAGCATATGTTAGCTCACGTTAAATATCTTTAGACTGTGATATGTTAGTAAACTTTACAGTCAGTTGGCAGGTGTTTCGCACACCACTAGAATCTAACTAAAGCTTTCACCACCAGGGGGCAGCATTTTAACAATGAGTGTGTTGAGATGTCTTCAGATGCAGGCTACTGTTTTATTTATTTCTTTATACACAGACGACCTCAAGAGACTTTGTCTTTATAAGAATAAATAATAATATCCCCCTGAGAGGATTTCACCCATTGGTTTTGGAATTTGGACATTTTGAGCGTTAGTTTGTTGGCCACCCTGTTAGTTTTTTAGAGACAGAATTGACTGTATTTGGACAAGAGGGTCGAGTGCCAAGTTGTCAGCTAATGCAAGCTAGCTTTGTGACAAGTAAAGACACGTACAGCACATAATTAATTATGAAGGGGGAAGTCATCCATAAAGACCAAAACATTGACATAAAGTTGAATGTTTTAATATGAGAGTCTATGGGGGTTTGCTCACTTTATGAGCCAGCCTCAAGTGGACATCAGAGGAACTGCAGTTTTTGGCTTCGTTTAGGTTTTGGTGGACCAAAAAATGTTAATGCCCAATATGAAAATGTGTATCTGTGTATTTCTATTCTATTAAAATATACAGTAAGAAATATTTCTAATGAGCTCCACTTACAAGGTCTGAAAAAGGTGAACATCAAACCTCAATCTTTTGGTTTTGTTAAAGGTGAACCAGGACAACCTGGACCACAGGGCCCTGCTGGACCAAAGGGATCTAAAGGAACTACAGGTGACGAGAAAGTTAGACCAACACAAAACAATAACAGAACATTTGACACTGTTGTAAATGTGTTTAAAACGTCTGTGTATAAATTGTAGGTGATGCAGGTTCAATAGGACTTCCTGGTGTCAGAGGACCCCCTGGAGTTCTTGGAGATGCTGGTCCTCCAGGTATCAAAACTCTCTCTGATAGTGGGCAAGCAAAATATTCTCTGCTGTTACCAGTTTATCAAAGGTTACCTGAGGAACTGACTGAAATTAAAAAAACATCCCTCAGGTCTCATGATCACACTATTTTTTTTCTCTCCAGGCCCCCCTGGGTTGCAGGGACCCCCAGGTATGACAGGAGATACCAAAATTAATTATTTCACTCAATCTACAGATTAGATTTTGTCATATTTGCGTTTTTCTTTGATCCATTGCCACAGGTATCGCAGGAATTCCAGGACAGCCTGGTGGTAAAGGTAATGCCTTCTCTTCTTTCTAGTCAGTTTATTTATTATGAAAGTTAATAAATTGAACAAGCCCTATTTGAGACTGGACCAAATGGCAGAAGAACTTTAGCCCTTAATCTTAAAGCATATGAAAGCTACATCAGAATAACTTGTACTAACTGGGTAAAGTGGAGCCAAGTAGTTAATGATTACTGTTACTCATTAATTAAAGCTTTAAAACAGTTCTGTTAGCACCCTTAAATAAAGGAAATGCTAAAGAATGTTTTTTTCTTTTTAACAGGCTGGTGAAGTCATTCTTATATTTCATGAAATCTAACACAATGCTGTCTTTCAGGTGAACCGGGACCACCTGGTAAAGTAATTTCTCCAAGTAAGAATGACAGTACTTGTTACACTAACTACACGTAGAAAACCACTTTGTCTTATAAAGCTTCAGCTGGTTTTTATTTATATTCTTTTATCTTCTAGTTGGCTCTGATACTGTGGCCATCCCTGGACCTCCAGGACCAGCTGGCCCTGCAGGTCCTGCTGGCCCCCCTGGTCTTTCTGGTCCAATTGGTCCTGCTGGCATCCCAGGACAACCAGGTGAACCTGATCTCTTGACCGATGCTAAGCATCTGAGATAGATATAAAACTTGGACTGATTGTTTTTTGTGATGTAATCATTTAGGTCCTAAGGGAGAACGAGGGGAGAAAGGAGAGAGGGGGGAGAAGGGGGAGAAGGGGGAGCCAGGAAAGCATGGGGAGCCTGGTATCAGTGCTACAGAAACTTCTGGCTCTACCAAAACCAACAGTGAGTACCGTCATATTTCTTCAACACCTTAGTTTCATCAAATCTGGTACTAGTTAGTTATATTTCCTCTGGGTTTTCATTCCTAATAGAAGTTTCGTCAGTGATTGGACGTCCTGGTCCTCCAGGACCTCCTGGAGCACCTGGTCCTCAGGGTCCTCCTGGTATGTCCAGCGCTATTTGTAAGATACCCAGAACAATTCAAACAAAAGGGCTTAAATCAAGCTGCTGATTGTGCAATTATTGTTGTATTGGTTTCATTCAGGTGAGTCTATAGAAGGTCCTCCCGGACGCAGAGGTCCTCCTGGAGAGCCAGGTAAATAAGTATCCTGAGCCACAGGCAGAGAGATAAATAAATAGATCATCTGCATATAAGATGATTTTAGCAGCATTAAGATGAAATGGTTTTTCTTTATTTTAAACTGCTCTGTGTTGGTGTTACTACCATCACAGGTGTTGGTACACCTGGGCCTCCAGGTGAGAAAGGAGAACCTGGGAGCTTTGTGCCAACATCAGGTTGGTAAAAGAAAGCTGATTTCAGATGATCAGAAGATGTTGGTTGTTAAAAGGATAGACATTCACCCTTTGCTGTCTTTGCATGGCATTTTCATGCATTTTACCACTTATTATTTCAGAAACCTTCTTTGCTGGACCACCAGGACCTCCAGGACCCCCAGGCCCGAAGGGGTCACAAGGTAGGTGCAGAAGACCAGATGCTTCTTAGATCATGGGTTGAATATTTTACTAAATGAACAGGCCAGTGTTGAAAGTTTTCTCGCATTCTTTAATCTTAGGTGACCCAGGACCACATGGGTACCAAGGTGAGGAAATTGTATCATACTTTAGAAAGTGCAGGTTTTCACAGACAGTCTAAATGTAATGATGGCTGTTCCAGGTGAACCAGGACAACCAGGCCTTCCAGGAAGCCCCGGGGAGCCAGGTGTTGGTATGTGAGCAGCTTTTAGAAAATAATTTTTACCATGTCTCAGTAAGCTCAGGTGTCATCGAGGTATTTCTGGGATCAGTAATTAACAGTCAAGCTCTGATTTTATATGTCATTTTCATTGCAGGCTTCCCAGGTCAGCCTGGACCTCAGGGTCCCCCAGGCCCAGAAGGGCCAACAGGACCTAAAGGTAAATTCAGGTCAAATATTCTGTGACCTTTACATTGTCACTTCTTGAATTTTTTTATGTTTACACACTGGCTGTTCTTTTTGGCTGTTCTCCAACTCTTAAAAGATAAGTTTAAATCTCTTAAATACATTTTTATGTTTCCTTTCACAGGTGACACTGGAGCTCCGGGCTCTCCGGGAATTCCAGGAGTCTCCACAGGTAAAATCATTCCTAATATGTGTACTTAGACAGTCTAATGGAAGAGGGTCAATACTGCAAAAACTGGCTCATTGATTCTCAGTGGGAGCAGGACAGAAGTGCCTGTCTCACCATTTTACGTTAGACGATGTCATTTGTCCTAGAGTTAATGTAAAAATATTGGAGATTTAATTCAATAACAAAAGAAGGAATCCCCTTTGCAGGCTATTCACCTCTGCCAGAGGCTACATTAGCTGCTGCTAGCATACCACACCCAAATCTTCTGAACCCCCAGAGGTCAAGTTGCTCTGTAGCTAATTTGGTCACCAGGCTTTGACAAAGAAGGACCACAGTGATCCTTTTTTTCTTCTTTAAAAACCCTCCAGTGTGAGTTTGACAGTGTTAGATTAGTACATAGACTGTATTATAGATGCTAGACGTTTTCTCAACTGTTTTAAACATGCTTTATTTTGAACAACCAGCAGGGGGCGACTCCTCTGGTTGCAAAAAGTTCAACATACTATACAACTTCTGGTTGTATAGATGTAAGTTTCACTGCTCAGCCAGGGTTACTGCTGCTCGCTCATATTTTTCTTGCTAAAGATGTAGCATGTGCTTTGTTATTAATGTATGAAAGTATTCTTTTTAAATTGATATTTGAGCTTTTTGTCTAAATGTAAATGACATTCATCTGGGAATTCATGTTATTGCACCAGGTAGCTCGTTCAGTCATTGTCCCCCAGGCCTACCTGGACCTCCCGGTCCACCTGGGAGAGATTGTCGTGGACCTGGATCAGTTCGTGTGGGCCCGTGCACTGCAGAGTTCCTTCAGAGTAAGCTGTGCACTGGCAAAGCTGCGCAGGCACACTGCTTCTCCCTTTTCTTATACGTCTCCAACATCTTCTTTTTTCATCTGCCATTGGAGTCCATGGCAGCCCCCGCCGCATGGCAAAAAGATTTGAAATTTGGCTCACAGACTGGCGACAGTCTCCTGATTTTTTTTTTTTCTTTTTCACCAAGCTTCTGCACCACAATCACTCCAGCGCCACCAGTGGGCCAAGTGTGTTTATGCATTTAACTAATGAACTGGTTTATAGAAATGAGGTACCATTGGATTCCATGGATCAGCCGAGTTCAGAGCATCCAAAGACTTCCTTACCATCCAATTTCCTCCATAGTGAATTTCTGCAATATTGGATTCTGGGAACAATTTTAAAAATTTTTTTAAAAAGCCACAGTTTTTCCCAATCTTCACCAAAACTGGAACAGATTATCTTCAGGCCAAGCCTCACAAATGTTAGGGCACAGATTTTTGATTTTCAAATGCCCTCATCCATCATAGCCAACTGAAATCAGCCGCAAAGTTGGGAAAATGGGAAGTGAGGTCATTTATCAAATTCCAATTTGGTACACGGACTTGGATCACATTTTACACTCTGCAACAATCGACCACTAAGGGTGATGCAATAAGTAAAAATGAGTTTTGCCTTAAAAAGAATTATTTTATGTGGTAACCAGACCAATGTGACCACTTTGTTATTTTTAAGGTTTAAATACTTTCCAATCCACAATCCTGGGCTTGTCGCCCCTTCCTGAAGTTGTCCAAAAAAAGGAAAACAAGCATCATCTGAACACTGGCAGGTGCTGCAAAAAGCAAAAGCGGGTTTTCCTCTCAGTGATTGCAGCCTCGCTTTGGACATGGTGCCCTGCTGAACTGCATGACTGCTTGTAGCTTTTTTGTATGTCGTTGCTGCTTGCAGCTATATTTTAACTTGGTATTTTAACTTCGTGACTACATATGGATGAAAATATGCTGAGTAAATTGATCTGCTTTGACAATCAGGTGGTGGCGGCATCAGAGAGTACTTCCTTGGGCCTCCTGGGCCTCCCGGTCCTCCGGGGGCACCAGGCACACCTGGGCCTGCAGGGGATGGGCTAGTGGATGATGTTGCCAGCAGAGTCATCGCCTACATTCACAGTATGACCAATTACATGACAATGCTGCATGGGATATTACACAGCACGTGTGTGAACATCTTCTGTTTTCCTGACAGCAGTGAAACTCCTGTGTAACTGTTTCTCCCTCAGGTTCAGGTAGAGGATATGATGGGACCCCAGGTCCTCCTGGTCCTCCAGGTTCACCTGGCTCTGTCTCTGTCAATGACATTATCAGCCTATTACAGAGTAAGTCTCAGATAACATACAGATAACATATACAGCAGTGGAAGAAATACAAAATTTAAAGTGAAGACAGAAATTTACGTTACGTTAATACGGCGGTGAATCAAACAGCAGATTTAGCTGATTTATTCAAATGTAAAATGTTAATTATTTGCTACCAGGAGAGGATGTGAGGAGATACATCGTTGGTCCTCCAGGTCCACCAGGATCCCCTGGAGCTCCAGGCTATGGCAGCTACACCTTTAACACTCAGGAGGTGGCTGAACGTGTCCTTAGTCTCATGATTGGTGAGTGTTACAATCTTACAGGTGACCTATCAAAAAGGTGGTCTGTTGTGTCTGACTGTTGGGCTTGTCTCTCTCCAGAGAGGGAGGCGTTGGGTGTCCCTGGACCTCCTGGACCTCCCGGACCTCCTGGTTTTCCTGGAAACTTTTTACCAGGTAAGAAGCACAATCACAAATCTCTCCAGGTAGACTCAGTGGTTTGACCTGGATGAGAAGTCAGAATCAGCCTAAGTACACAATATCTGGCCCAAACAGGACCATTTTCACACACCCCAAACCGAGCCAGATCTGGCAAACGTGGGCCAGAAGGAGCTCACTCAAAGTTCAGCTGCAGCCAGAACACATCTGAGTGTGCCGACTCTACGATACCCGGGTCCAGTGAAAAGCTGTTGAGCTCATAGTGTTTTAAATTAGATTTTGTACCATTATTAATCCAACAGGTGTTCATTTTTATTATCCATCTAGGTGGGTATGAAACATTAGTGGGGCCTCAGGGGCCTCCTGGTCCCCCGGGTATCCCTGGCCCACAAGGTCCACCTGGCCCAGAAGGACCACCTGGACCACCTGGATTTTTGAACTACATCAGCTCAGATATCCATGACTACCTGCAGAGTGAGTTTGACAGAAATCATTTACTTCACATCTCCAAAGGGAGAAAAAGCATCTAACATTTGGTCTTCCTCTTCACCACCTTCCTACAGGTGTTGCCCTCAGAGGCCCTCCAGGCCCCCCTGGTCCCCCTGGACCTGAGGGACCCCCTGGACCAATCAGTGGCCTAGTTTCTTTTGCTGATCATGCCAACAGAGAGACTCTCAAAGCCGAAATACAGGAGTATATCAAAAGTGAGTTTAAAGCAATGCTTCACCCATTTTAAAATGAGGATAATCCCTGGTCCTGAACCTGGTTGAGGGCAATAGATGGACACATGATATGTTTTATAGAGGCTAAAGCAATAAAGAATGAATTCTTCTTGCAATTACATTTTTCACTGCAAAAATGTGTTCTTAATGACTTCCCTGCTTAAAGAAAGGTTACAGGACTCACTGCAACATCTTTTGAAATACAACCCAGCCCTAGTTCAACTTCAGTTGACATCTCTTCAACAGTTGGACAACATATTGACATAAAGTCAGAGCTTTGGTTTCTTCATCTCGTCTTGATAGCTTAAAACCTTTGTTCATTTTGAATGCAGGAATTTACAAGCACTTTTAATACAAACCTGTATTACAGTTCAGTGTAGTCATACTGTGTTGTGTTTTTCTCCAGGTGATGGTTTGAGTGCTGACATGTTTGGAATTCCTGGTCCAGCAGGTCCTCCTGGACCCCCAGGACACAAAGGAGAGCCAGGTTTGCCTGGTGACTACTCCAGTATGGCTCTCAAAGTAACTGATTACATCAAATGTAGGTGGCAATCACACATTCATAAAACATGACTGACTCCAGCTTCAATCTGTCTATACATATACTTTTTTTTTTAATCACACAGCCCACAGTCAGCTTCATGATGTCATGAGAGACTCTGACCATGGACCTGTCCAAGGACCTCCTGGACCTCCCGGACCTCCAGGAATACCAGGAGAGAGCCGCTGGGTTAGTTCCCGTGAGAATGTCGTGGATGTGGTGGAATACTTAAAATGTAAGTCGACGTGAGCTTCAGGTGTCTTTATAATTGAAGTTGAAGAGCACGATAATGACGGGCAAAACTTACTCTAATCATAGACTATATAGAAATGGCCACCATGATGTCACCGGTTGATTTGTGGATTCCTGTACCGAAGCCTTAAGATTGAATTTACACCACTGCTGGCTTTGTTTTTAAAAATCAGACATTATGAGTGAGAGGCGATCTGACTGAGAAAACAATGCACACTCCTGAGGAAGCGACTCAATCACAACGTAGTCCCGCCCCAAAGCATACCCTACTTTATCATACATTTTACTCTGAGACTGTACTTTACTAAATGAACATCACGAAAAGCAAAGTGTTTACTGAGGTTATAGATAAACTGAGAAGTATGGTCATTTTCTCTTAGAATTTAATACAATCAAATGTTTTTTTGCATTCAGAGGAGTCGCCCCCTGCTGGCTATTGGTAAAAAATGCAGATTTAAGGGGTCAGTCTTTTATGAACAGTCTATATGACTCTAATGCTCTTTGCTCATGGCACTTGTATCACCCAGTTTCCTGTCATCTGCAGCTCATGGTGTGGTGCAAGACATTGTGAGGGAGTACAGTCATGTCTTCCAAGGCCCTCCAGGACCACCAGGACCCTCAGGTCCTCTAGGATACAGCCAGTGGTTTGATTCCCATGGAAACACTACAGATCTGGTGGAATACATCAAATGTGAGCAACTGTGCCATCAGGCAAAAAGTAAAACACATCTAACAGGGCTGCGGGTTCACACTCCTCTCTTCATCTGTTCCTTTGCAGCTCGCGGTCTCCTACGTGACACTGAACGTGTCATCCAGGGACTCCCGGGGCCACCTGGTCCTCCAGGTCCACCAGGATACAGCCGACTGTTTGGTTCCGACACCAACGTCTTAGATGTAGTGGAATACATAAAAAGTAAAAAACATTTACCAGCAGGATGGTACGGCAGAATGTGGATGTCTGTTTACAACTGAGTTTGTCCTCCACAGCACATGGAGCCCTCGTAGGACCCCCTGGGAGACCAGGACAGAAAGGGGACCGGGGACCCCCAGGACTGAAAGGAGAGAGAGGTACAGTGAAAAGAAATTATGGACTTTAGTAGTGTCGTTTAGCATGAGTTTTAATGTTAAGGTGCATTTCTAGCACAAAATCTATATAGAGAGTGAAAATGTTTTGCCTGCATGGACACAGGTGAACGAGGCCTTCCTGGACCTGGAGTACACAGAGGTCCAAAAGGTGACAGCGGTCAGTCATGAATTTTGTTCTGCACCGTATATGGGAAACAGAGTTAAAAGGACAGTTAAATATCTTCTTGCCTGTCGTGCTGTTTCTCCATCTAGATTACTTTGGTGTGAGTTTGCCAGTTTTGGTGATAGAAGCTGCAGAAATGTGTGTCCACTTGAATGTAATGGGACTAACTGGCACTTTTCTTGTGGTGCACAAAGCACTAAAATAAGCAAACTGGATGTAGCCACTATGATATCCCATGCTGATTGTTTGCAACCAGAGGAGTTGCCCCCTGCTGGCCATTAGAGAGAATGCAGGTTCAAGGTGCTTCAGCACTGAATTCATTTGTCAGACCTGGAGCTACGTCCTTTTTTTTTTTATATACAGTCTATGTGAAAAACTCTCTTTCCCAAAATGATGATCTGAGTACTCAATAAAATGTCACAAATTTTTCTGTGAGCAGATTCAGGAACATTTTTCTCTGTGATCCAAACAGATTAAAGGTTTTAACTTTTTTTGTTTTGTGCTGTTTCAGGAGAATTCACAGTGATGACTAAAAGGAGGAGGAACGCTGGTGTTTGACAGCCGGATTGAATGAAACCCTGTGTTATGTTTGGTAAAATGAACTGAAACATGTTGTCTACTGTAAATGTGTATTTTAAACATTACCTACATATGAATTCAGGGACGTGTTGTATTGAATTGCTTTGTGTATTAATGTATTAGTCAGTGTGGGGTAGACTTTTGTGGGACTGAATAGATTTTATTTCCCGTTTCATTTCATTTCACTTGTGGGCATTTACTAAACAGACCAACGAGTATTTTATAAAGACTTTTTAGAATCTTTTGGACCTTGTGTTTTATTACTTCGGATCAAAATAAAGAATCAAACAGCACTGCGTTAGAGAGAAAAAGTTTATTTACAGAAAAATGAAAATCAACATTACAGGTGTTCTAAAAACTATACATGTATTAAAAATGCATCATGATTTTGATATGTTTTTTTTTGTTTTATAGTCAACATTCAGAGATTAAGAACCAGAATACTGTAAAGTTTGTGGGTGAATGATCAGCTTTCATATATAAATAGCTACTGAGGAAGTTTTGTAAAAGGTGCACAGCACTCCTTCATTACATTTTTTTGTGCATAACAGTTATTAAATACCTTTGACTAACTCACAACAGCCAATCAAAGCAAACGAGATGATCAAATGAACCAACCAGAGGTCGAGGCCTAAACCAGTCAGGTCCATTTAGTTAGTTTATTTTATTTTATTTTTTTTTTAAATCACATCAGCCTGAATAATAGAAACTGCTAACCGCTCATGTTGTGTTTTCTTTGAATACAGAGCCGTAACATCTGCTGAATAACTGTTAATAAGCTGCAGAAAACCTTTAAAGGGAGTCACAACAGGTATACAGTATATCCATTTCTGTAGTATTAATTCTATTAGCTAAAACAGTTTGAATCAAAAGCCTGATGAGCTGCATCTGGTAGCAAAGTACATGACAGATGAGACAAATGCAAGGTGTGATGGGGCCAGACCTAGAAAAATCAAAACCACACCTGATTTCAGTTTGCTTGAGATCATCTTCTCATGCACCTTGGGACTATTTTCTGTGCACCCTCTGTTTTTAAATCGCTCTGTGGAAGTCGTGTTATGTTACGTTGTGCCTGTGTGATGGGTGCCGGCTCTCCACCAGTGAGTCAAAATCTTTCAACTTGAATCAAACCTGCTGAGCAGTGCAGAGCTCGTTCTGTGAACAGAATAAAAAAAAAATCCTCCTGTGTTTTAAATGCACTCTGTGCCAGCACACGCCTCAAGTGGAAGTCACGGCGCTACATTTCTGTGTTTTAACTACGCAGGGGGAAGAACTTTGAGTATTGTGCTGTCCTCCAAAAATCCAACAGTGTGCACAGTGCACAACCTTGTGAATGTTTAAAAAATATATGACAAAGGGGCTTAGAAACTGCAGGCCCCCACACCAAAGTCAAATCAGTTTGAAACAGGAGCTGGTGTGTGTGGAAGTTTGAGGTCTGTGGTGAAACTGCAGAGTACAGTGCCAGTGGTCAGAACGCGACTTCCAGCAAGCAACACTGGAAATAATCCAGAGGTGCACAAAGAGATGACCTTAAATCAGGTAAGGTTTACCTGCTCCTTTAAATTTTTGATCACCTTCTACATAGAATGCATCATCATCCGGTTCTTTGTAGTTGTAAATTAAAAACTTAAAAACTCCAGAGTGTGCATTCTTTCTTCATCCCTGAATAATATTCCTACAGAGACATGACTTACAACAACAAACAGAGCTGAAAGATAAAAAAGAATCCAACCAACAGGGACTTAAATGCTTTCTTTCTGTCACCAAAGTGACTTTCTTAGAGTCTCCACACCGTCTCTGAGGGTTTGCTGCTAAACGGCTAATAGTCTTGAGCTCAAGACTGAAGGCATTCTGAAGAAAAACCTGCAGGAGAAAGTCTCTAAACACTGCATTAAAATCATGCATCAGATCACGAGCTAAAGTTCTAGCACACACAGATACATAAGACTTCATAAAAATATACTGTATCATCAGTCCTGTAACAGGAGTGTCCTCTTATCTGAAATACATTCTACTTCATGATCACTTATAAATGATATTTACTGATCATATTTAACCAAATTTAGTGGTATAAAAATTCTATCATTTCCTTAGTGCAAAAGTCTAAATGGGAAAAAAGTCGAGCAGCAAATAAACCAGAAACTGTTTGAATTTAAAAGCCGAAAATATGAAATTCTACAGGCACTGGATTGTTTAGAAAAATACTTCAGAGGAAGGTCGAACTGAGAACTTCCTCACTTTGGAGGTTTCGAGGTGATGAACTCTCCTTCGAATGGATCCTGATAGAAAATATAACATGAGCAGAGGAAGAGTCTCTGCAGACTGAAAACCCCCGACAGGTGTCGGAGGATGAAGGCAAGGCAGCGCAGGCTCAGTCTTTACTGTCTTCATCAGGGTGTATGTGTGTGTGTGTGTGTGTGTGTGTGTGTGTGTGTGTGCGCACGAGCGCTGGTTTCCTCTAGAAGCCAGTGGACTGGACGCTGGGGATCGGGTAGAACTTGGAGATGCGGCTCTGGGTGGAGGGGTTAAGGCACTCCGACTCGCCGCTCATCTTGAAGAACACTTCCTGTTCCTGCAGCTTCCTGGCAAACTCCTCCTCCAGGGCCTGCAGAACACACAAATATGCTTCAGTTTCCTCGGGAGGTTCATGTAACTGAATTTCAATTTTCCAGCTCACAACTCTGAAACAACCCGACTGAGGTGATAAGACTCACAGACCGCCTTTAAATCACTTCTTAAAACACAGTTTTAGAGACTTGATGATGCTACGTGTGACATCACCACGAGGCTCCAGAAAGGGTACAAACTGGTGACCAAATTCACCAACATTCAGGGAATGAAGTGGCTGACACTTAAATTTTCTGTCCCTGAGCTCTCAGATTCTTCTCATTCCAGGGTGGTTACCTTCTTCCTGGGTCGTAGTTTCTCCCTCCACTCCTTCAGCTCCACGCTGTGCTCCTCATCCAGCTCCTTCAGCTTCTGAGTCTCGTGTTCGACCAGCAGGTGGCACTTCTCGTTCTGAAACACAGTGAGTGAGGCAGTGAGTTACATGTTATTTTAATCGAGCTGTTCTTTAACAGGACTTTGGTTTAGTGTGTTTAATGGCGCCGACCTGCAGCTGCTGGAGCTCTCGGATGTTGGTGTCACACTGGAGCTGCAGGTCTCTCATCTGGTTTTCGTGTTTCTGGTGCTGGTGGAGCCTCTCATTCTTTTGCCTCTTCTCTTCCTGAGCTGCGAACTGGAGACACGATTATTCTTACAAGGCTGTTATTCTTTAACTTGCCAAACCGAGAGGGCGGGGCATCTCACCTGTTTGACCTTCTCCCGCTCCTGCTCGGGGGTGATGGCGGCTCCGGTGATGCGAAGGCTCTTCTTGAACATGGCCATGCGGGTTTTGGCCTCGCTGCGCTGAATCTTGGGCAGTCTGGCTCTCTCCTGCGTCTGCTTGTTCTTCATCTCCTCGATGAGACGCTGGTTGTAGCGCTGCATCTGCTCCATCTCCTGTACGAGGGACACACCGGCCAGTGTTAATGTCGTCAACATGAAGACATGAAAAATATTCACAGAAGCTTTTGTTCAGATGAAAATAAGGCAAACGGAATTAAAAAAAATAACATCTGAAAACAAGAATTAAGACGACAAATGGAAGTCTTGTGCATCTTTCAGTAATGTTAGCTGAAAATGATCATATCCCACCAGGAGCGTTTCAGAAGCTGAACATTTAGGCTGCACGGGATCTTTTGTTTTTAAAGGCTCTATGCCTTTCCTGTGTCTTGACCTCCCGTCCTCCTCATCTGCTCCGTCAAAAACAGACTTGGTTCGTATATCTAGCAACATGGATCAGAGCAGGTTCGGGGATGCTTCTGAAATGTGCTGTGACACATTTGGTGGGATCGTTAGCATCGTCTTTGAGCGGGCACGATCAGATCTGGTGCTCGGTGGGATTCAGTGGTGAGTTTGTATGGCTGCAGTACAGCAGCTGGTGAAGCAACTTTTAATTTCACTTATGATTTTCAATTCCAGTGATGATGAAAACAAAATAATCAAGATTAACATTTTTGCATCCATTTTCAGTACAAAGTGCTCATTTTTCTCTGTGCAATAAATGAAGCGCACCCCTTTCCACTACAGCCATGCACGTTTGTTTCTCCCCAAATGCTTAAACTCACTCGCTGTTTAGTGCAGCTCAAGCCGACTAAGAGACAGTCAATAAGATCTGTGTGGAGGAAGTAAAACTCTCAGGGTTTGTGAACAATGGGCGTCATGCCACAAACATCCATTGAAGGCAGACTGGCAGGAGCTGGTGGTTAACCTTGCAACACGGGCTTTACCCTCAAAAACACCCCCTAATCAGGGCCTAACTAGCTACTGGATAAACCTCTGTTCTCCACCACCTCCACCTCTTTTTATTCATTTGAACTACATTTAAACTTCAAGAAATTCCACTGTAAAAACACACTTCTTTAATAACTGCGTGGTGTTTAAGTCAATGAATGATCATGTTAACTAATCAAGGCTACAATATTGACCAAAATAATCCTAATTATGATTTTTGCCATAATCAAGCAGTTTTACAGACGTAGTTTCCAAATGCTTAAAAGAGATAACACTGAGATGTGAACATCTTTGAAATAATGTTAATAAAACAGCAGACTCGGAGCACAGAGGGGCCTTACAGACTTTCCTTTCTAAAGATAACTGAGGTTAACTAACAAACTAAACCATAACAGCGTCATCCGTGCTGTACCTTCTCGTGTCTCTTCAGCAGCTGATGTCTCTGCATGAAGTACTGGTCTTTGAGCTGCTGTTTGAGTAGCTGGTGCTTCTCCTGCAGATGGCGCTCTTCCAGCTCCCACATGGCGGCCTCCCGAGCTGTACGCAGACACATGAAAGAACAAAAGACAAAGCTTAGCGACTGCACAGAAGAAGCATTCACAGGCTGATAGGAGGAGAATAACTCTTCTTCACTACATGGCGAAGAGGAACAAGATGGAGCTCAAGATCTGCAGCAGCAGTAGAGGTTACCTCGTTAGGAGAAAATGGTTCCTAACCTCAACATCAGCTGAGGTTTCAGGTTTGAACTATCTCACAGTTTCTGTTGCCAGTCAAAGCTCTTTATGAGCTCCTGAAGCACAGCTGCAGCCTCCTGTGACTTGCATTTCTGAGAAGTGCTGTTTGTGCAGCTCCTGGCATATTAACCACATGATTAAGTCCCAGCCAGCGCTAACTGCTAACCATCCACTGAAGTGGAAGGGGCTGGAGTCAGCATCAGAAGTCTCAGAGCTCGTTTGCTGCTGATCCAAGTTGATGGAGTCTTTATGCTCTAAGCTGAAAACACCCGCTGCCTGGCAGAGTTAGCATTAACCTGAGTGGGGCTTACTGCATGGGACAGTGGCAGCAAGGCAGAAACCATCTCAGGGATTTTCCTGCTTATAGTCAGCACTGAAGAAAAATCACCTCTATTCTAATAAAAGTGTGAATATTTTTACTAGTTTTGAAATGGGCTTTTTATTTAAGCATAATAGACTCTGTATTTATCAAATGGCCATAAACTGCAGGAAGAGAGATTTTTTTCTAAACAAAGTAAAGTTATGTTTATGGCGACAGTCAGCCCCTGAAGGCTCAGTCATGCATGTAATTCCTGCAGCCAACAAATGATTTCATAGCACCAGTTATCACCAACTAGTACACAAATCCAGAAACATTAGTTTCAGTTAGTTTCCACAGTCAGTTTGCTTATTTAAGTTTAGTTTTTCTATTGTTTGAAAATGTTTAGTTTTTATTTTATTAGTTTTACTATTAGTTTGAGTCTTTTTTTTATTATTATAATATAGGTGGTATTTGTCAGGGAGGAGATTTAAGAAGTTCAAAATAGGCATTACAATGCAAACACAAGACTGTGTGCAGATGAGTCACAGTCACGTAGACAAATACAAAAATGCCTCTTGATGCTAACAGCACTGAGAAATTTAACCACACTGAAAGAGTAAAACTGAAGGCATTTTCCCTGTACTTTTTAATTTAGTTTAAGTTCAGTTAATGACAATAACTTCAGAAATTAGCTGCGGCAGTGTAAACACGAACAGTACATCAGACACAGCCTCTGCAACAGTCAGTGCTTCTTTACTCGTCCCTTACAAATAAACTATTAAATAACACAACCCTTTTTATAAAGTCCATCCTACAACCAAGAGGAGAATCATTTTCCTGAAAGATCCAAGACATCAGATTTAGCATGGTGATTTTCTCTCCCATGTCACCTGAACACAGCATCAGCTGCCTGACTCTGGATGGGGAACGTAGTTTTTTTGTTTACCTCTGAGGAGCTGCTGCTTGTGGTTGAGGCAGTCTCTCTCGATGGTGGCGAGCTCATGTTTGTGCTGCTGGATGATCTTCTTCAGGGCGCTGTCCAGATCCTGCTGCTGCTTCTGGAGAAACTCCTGCTCCTGGATGAGGGAGATTAGAAATGACGTGAGGAAAACGTCCAAAAGATCATTCATTATTCAAAAGTCAGCTGCTATTTCTACACAGAGCAGAGAGGGAGCTTCACGTCCTGCCACAAAAACCTTTACGGAGACTTTAATCAGGATTTCTGAGGCCACACTGACTGACTGACTGACTGACTGACTGACTGAGTGAGTGAGTGAGTGAGTGAGTGAGTGAGTGTGAGTGTGTGTGTGTGTGTGTGTGTGTGTGTGTGTGTTGCCCACAGGCTTTCTGCCAAGTCAGGCTAAGCACGGCTTGAACTTATGAACCAGACAGTTGCAACTGTCCTTAAAGACCATTTCACCTGCTTGTCAGTCATGGTAATCCGCCCTACTTGGCCTGGCAAACACAGAGGAGACGATATTTAACACCAATATAGTGATACGCAGCCAGCCTTGCTTTTAACATCTAAATAGGAACCCAAAGGTTCTAAAATTGGCATGTTCTTAGTGAAGACAGAACACAAATATTTAGGTATCTGTCACTTTCTAGCTCCGATCTGATCCATTAGAGAACAGTACTACTGGGGAAGACAGATATAATGTACCGAGTTTCATTTTAAGCAATGAAACCTCATCTGAGATCAGTTATTATAGTTTTTTTCTATTAGTTTTTTTTTTTTTTTTTTTTTTTTTTTTTTTTTTAAAAAACATGCACATCACTTAAGTGAGTTTTGGGGTTTTTTTTCCCCCCAAAGTCTAGTTTTCCTTTTTCCAGTTAAAGGTACTTTTTCTGCTGCTATTTAACTTTCAGTATTTCTTCTTAACCCCACCTCCATTTTCTCAGGAGGACACACCTTTTGCCAGGCAGACATTAGAAATAAGACAGTGTTCTTAATGAGTTGCCTGGTTAAATCAAGCGGCGACCTCCAGCGTTATAAAATGAAGCCAATGCAAAGGAGCCAAAAACTGCAGTTCCTCTAATGGCCACTCCAGGCTGGTTCCAAAAGTTTCCTCCTTAATACCAACCGTATGGTGGGTGAATTCTTTGTAAAACCCACTCATTTGGGTGCTTCAGTTATAGCCGTGACCTCTCTGATTGACAGCTGTTGCCAATCATCGTCTGCTATGCCTCACCTTCGCTAACATTTGTCACTAAACTGGACCTTTCCACCATGTTGGTGGTGTTGGTGTGTTTTGGAGCATTTTTAATGCAATTATCTGACAAATATTGTTTGGTGAGTAAATTTTTAATATTTTATTACTGTGTTACTGTGCACAGGTATCTGTGTCTGTGCACCTGTACAGTTCGCTAATAAACTGGCCACCCTCTTGTCCAAATATGGTAATTTCCTGGCTCCAAAAATCTAAGATGGGAGTGGCCTAAAAACTACGCCAATGATCTGTATACAGTCTATGTGTTAAGTAAAGGTTATGATGACTTAGTACACCATCCTGTGGTAGAAATAGTACTACACAAAAGTATGGTGCAGCTCTAGTTAAACTTCAGCTGATATCTCTCGAAAACAATACAAAGCCGTTTGGACTTTTAGTCATAGTGGTTGTTTTTGGAAGGTTTTAAATGTATTTGTTTTAAACATGGGAATTTACAATAAGTATCTTTATTTAAAATGCTTTTACACATTTTGTTTCAGTTTAGTTTTAGTTAGGTAGTATAAGACGAGAGGTGTTGAAAGCCCAGAAAAGACGGTGTGTGAAGAACAAGAGTGAAGAGTCATGCTTTAAGAGGCCAGAATCTGAGGATTCATCAGTCACACACAGACGCAAGTTTCACTTACATCCTGTATCGGAGCGTTGCACAGCGTGCATGAGGACAACTGAAAGGACTGAATCATAACATGGGCCACTCCCTGTGGATAACAGTACATCACCCTCCTGCACGCACACTCTGACCCAGAGGTGGGCACTGCAAGCTCAGGTTTTCAAACAGGAGGAAAATCAAAAACTGCATCAAATATCAACAACAGAAAAAAACCTACCATCATTATTCTACTTTGTTTTCTTTTTTGTAATAAAGTTGGATGAATGCAAAAACGGGTAGCGTGTGTTCAGAAA
Organism: Paratilapia polleni; assembly: GCA_015106735.1. Lineage (NCBI taxonomy): Eukaryota > Metazoa > Chordata > Actinopteri > Cichliformes > Cichlidae > Paratilapia > Paratilapia polleni. The sequence continues at coordinate 9,149 of VUQI01056035.1, read as the reverse complement.
ACTGAGCCCTCAGTACCTCCTCTGGTGGGGCTTGAATAATATCTTCTTTAATGTGTTTCACGATAGCGTTTGTCACATGCTTTGGAGAAAGTCCCGCTTCCTGTTTGCCCTGCACCAATGCAGCCGTGAGGAGCACATGGAAATAAAATTAGATGAAAGCTGCGGATAGATTAGGACTAGATGAGCATAGACTGATTTAACCCTCGCCAGGGTAAACAGAGGTTATGTAAACTCTTATAAGACAGATCAGAGATGTGTGTGTGTGAGTCCAAATGTCAAAACAAACTACTATAAATAGAAATCTATCCCATCCTTCTGGAGGGCTACATGTGGGTAAGGGAGGTGAAAGAGAGACGTGTCTAACCTCTTTCTTGCGGTTCTTCAGCATGTTCTGGTACTTGGAGAGTTCTTTGTCCTGCTCGGCTTTGATACGTTTGGCCTCGTCTCTGAGCCGGCTGGTGTGCTCCTGCTCCAGCCTCTCGATGGTCTGCTTCTGCTGCCGCTCCATGTTCTCCACCTCCTGGTCATACTGACGCTTCTTACTCTGGAGGACAGAGAGGAAGAAGTCACGTCAGTTACTGTGAATGTAAGTAATCAGGTGTCAGAGCTCCGTGTTCTTTATAATCTGGGAGGGAATCTGAAGAAGCTCCATGTGTGAAAGACACCAAATAACCTTCATCTAAGTTCTGGATAGTCATCAGTGTCTGTAATAAAAAAGCAGCAACACAGCTGACTCATAAAAGATCAGTGTGGAGCGGACGTCATGGTTATGTTGCTGCAGTTGTGTGCACATTCTGGTGGCCAAAAAAACAAACAAAAAAAAACTGTCAAAAAAGTGAAAGGAAACAGATGAGATCCCTGGTATACGTTTTATAACTTTGGGCAAGATGCCCAGCGAAGCAAATCACAGAATTTTATGGTTACAAGTCGTTAAAAAGGTGAACGAAATCATTCAGAATTACTGAATGAATGAATTAGCTTTATGGTTCATGTGTATATTTCATATTATATTATTAAAATACTCTCAGAAATCTGTTGTATTATTGGCTGCATCAGTTAAAAAACGCTTCCAAAACTGAATGAAGTTATTTTTGTAACACCTTGTCGGTCAGGTGATGTTATGTATTGAAACAGTACTCTTCACAGGAAGGAAAGAAGCTCCGCAGGTTCTGCTTCATCCACCTATAAACAACCACAGTAATGACAGAAGCACAAAAAGTTGGCCTTTACACAGTAACATTGGAGGTCTATTACAGGGAAACTAAAAAATGCTTTGAAGTTCTACGATAAAAATAGCAAAATCTGGATTTCAAAGGAGGAAAAATTCATCCAGATGTAGGAGAAAGTGTGGAAAATCGTGCCTCATCTAAATATTTTCCATGTTTGCAGATTGTCAAAACAAAATTTTACTTCACCGCAGAATGAGTCAGGATTTTTTTATTTTTTTATTTTTACGTCCAGGTGAAATGGTCCACGTTATGCAAAGAGTGCTATGTTAGACCCTCAGGTGAAAAGAAGAGTCCCCAAAAAGGTAAAGATACCTCTGCTGACTGTGGGGAATATCTGTATTTATCAGGTATCAGTTCAGAGAGTTTCTAATAAATCCTAGACAGCTCTGAAAGGGGATGCAGATTATCAGGGCAAACAAACATCTTCATGTATGACTCCAACTGTGAGGCTGTTAAATGATGTGATGGATCAAAAGGTAAAGAGATCTGAAACTTGTGGCTTTTTTAAATAACTGAAGCAAACACTGTCATGCAGAAAAATCCTTCCTCTTTATGGAAAAGTCATCAGTAGGCCTGGTAAGATGAGGTTACAGAGTAAGTAAGGCTTGGACTTGGTGTTGTTATGGTTAAGGACCAGGAAGTGCATCATGTTTAAGCGAAGATTAACTGGAAATGTTTATTTGTATACACAACAGCTGCTTCTTTAGCGGTTTTTAAGTGAAAGCAACATTTTCCTTCCTATAATGATGTGAAAATTGGGTGGAAGGTCACCTCAAACAAACTCTAGCATGATTTAGAAAGAAAGGGGTCAAATTTGTTAGACTACAGTAAAAATTACAGAAATGCTCTGAACTGGGCTCATCAGCCTCTGAGAGACTCACTGTGGTCTCCTGCTCAAAGCGCCGGTAGATCTGCTCTTTCTGCTGCTGCAGCTTGTTGCTGAGCTGCTGCTGGGCCCTCTGCTCCTCCTTCTGCAGGAGACGCAGCTCCCTCAGCTCCTGCCGCCTGGACAGGAGGAGGAGGAGGGAGTGGAGGAAGAGGAAAAAGGACGTTAACCATATGTTATTTTTTGTATAAAGCAGGTCACAGTGGCAGCTTAACCTGACTCAGTTGAGTTTTGCGCTAAGCTTCCTGTGAGACTCATTTTCATAATATTTGCATAAAACTGCCGCCTGCTGCGTATGCAAATGCAGGGCCTACCTGAGGAATCTCATCTCCTCGTTCTTTGTGTCATTGTCAGTGATGATCTTTGATGTAGTGACGCTAACTTCCACGCCATCCACAATGAATTTGCGAGTCTTTTTCAGTGTCTTCTTCTGTCGCTTGGCGTCCTGAAAGACACCAGAGAGTTACTTCTGACATTTTTTCTTCTTATATCTGAGTGTGTGGATTGTATATGTTACCTGTATGGAAACTGATCCAGCCTCTTTTGCTTTGGACAAAAAGCTCGAGATGGACAGATTCAGGTCTACACTGCTGTTATCTGCAGCTGAGCCGCTTCCCGAGTCCGAATCTCTCTCTTTGTCATCCTTTGCTCTGTCTGCCACCGTCTCCTCATCCTTCTCTGTGGGCTTCTCTCCATTCTCATCTTTCAGGACAGTGTTATCTTGATCTGGTAGTGTCAAAGTCACTTTTAGATGTTTGTACCGATCTTCCTCTTCCTCCTCCTCCGCTGGAGTGTTTGGCTCCTCCGTGATGGGTGTCTTTTCCTCCTGAGGAGTCTCAGTGATCTCTGAGCGCTCTGCATCCTCTGCCGTGTCTACCTCCTTTTCATCATCCACAGCTAGTTCCAGCTGCTGCATTTCCTTAGCAGGTGCCTCTGGTTCAGACTCCGGCTCTGGCGAGGTGACATCAGCCACCGCTTCTGGGACTTCTGCCTCCTCATCCTTATCTGCAGTGTTTGAAGCCTCCTCTGCAGGCTCTTCTGCAGCAGCAGCAGGAGCAGCAGGTTCCTCTGTGAAGCTGGTGTCCACCACGTGGTTGGCAATGGGGAGCTCAGCAGGTGTGGGCACAGGCAGAATTGGCTCCGCCTTCTCAGGGACTGATTCCAAGATGGAGGGAGAGAGGGGGATCTTCTCATCCTCCGAACTGGCAACACTGACATCAGACGGAGCGCGTTTATGACCCTAAAGAAGTAGAAGAAGAGGAGGAGGAAATGAAGACCAGTTACTGAAGTGAGCACTCACTTTAACTGTTCTTCCTGTACAAACTGGAGAGAGGAATCCACAGTTCTTGTTTAAGAAGCTAATCTGAATTAGACAAAGTGTATATTACAGGGTTACAGAGCTTTGTGTGCAGTTTTTCTCTTCCGCAGTCAGTGTTTCCCTGCTAATTCATGGCAGAGGGATTAACACTAAAATAAAAACCATCTAACTCACGCTCCATCTGAGCTTCACAACCGATTTTTATACAGGACGAGGTCTGCATGTTTTGTTGCCAGTCACTTGCATTGAAATTTATAAACACATATGAAACATTAAGTGCTTTTAAAAAAGACAAACTTGATGCACCCTTATCCTTTAAGTGAATTTCCAAGCAAGGTACTTTCATGAAAGTTGCAGATGATTAACTAGTTAGAAATTGAAATAAACCGTAGTTGCAGCCGTACATCAAGATTGAAACTGCTGCAAGGTCATTTCTGATATTAAACCGAGTTTCACAGCATAGCTTTTATGCAGCATTCAGCAGATTCGTTTAATGTATTTATCACAGCTGCAGACACAGAGATTCACAGTACACATGAAAAGATTTATTTAAAAAGCCGGTATACTCTGCTTCTAAGATTTTTAAACTCCAGCATAAATCTTCTTTAAAATGGTTTCAGTAAATGTCTGCTCACCAGATGTGCTTCTGTGTCTTCCTCCTCTTCTTCCTCTTTGTGCTCTTCAATCTCTTCGGTGACCTCAGCCTTCGCCTCAGCTATCAGCTCCCTCAGTGACTTACTGTCCGTCACACCGGCCACAAATGAATGCTGCTTGTGAGATAAAGAGAGACAACATGATTAAAAATAAAGATTTTATTTAAATTTAAAAAAGCAGGGAACATGTTGTGGTAAAATCCTCATTTTAACTGCTGCTGTAAAATTAGAAGACGGCTAATCCCATGGAGACCAGGACATAAACTGTTCACAGGGCATCAAAACAAAACACACTGTTAACAAGATAAATATTTCAATATATGCCCTTCATCCTTCTTCTTTCTTGGGGTCTGAGCACATAAATTAATGAATAGATCAGCAACCTTCTTTGATGCACACCACAATCAGACTTCGAACACTGCAGCTCACCTTCTTCAGCTTGGAAATGTGCTGCACATATTCTATCGCCGGCCCGAGAATATGCAGCTTCTTCGATATCAAAACTTTCATCGGTGGCAGACCGCTATTTTGTATTTTCAAGCCCATTGAGCTATTCTGCACAAAACAATCCTTTAGCCTCAGTGTGCTACGGTATTCCTGTGTGTGTACGAACGTGTCCAGTCTGTGAGTAAGTGGCTCAGACTCGGCCAAGCACCTTAAACCCTTTGGAAAAAGAAAAGCCTGCTCTGCTGACGTCAGCTCGAGCACACAGGGATGAGTGTCAGTCTTGCTGGGACAGACGGTTCAGTTCCTGACACTGAGCAGGTAAACAGATGTCGTCTAGCTTACGCTCCAATGGCAGGTGGTGCATGGGTAGGGGTTGAGGAGGGTTACAGGATTTAAGTGCCCAGGTGTGGGGCTAGGGGAAATGATAACAGGGGTTTAGCTGGAGAGATGTTTGAAATGAAGGTACCTGCAGAAGCTGCATTGCACTCCATCTGTTGTCCACATTCTTGTCCAGGCACCGCTTTAGGAAATCCCTAAATTCTGGGGACCTGAAAGGTAGAAGTCATAAATAAAAAGTCACCCTGACCTCATAACAATGTCACATAAAGTAAATGCAAAAACACCAAGTGGCACTCTCAAGGGCTGAAAAATGAAGCCAATGTGGGAGTGCCAAAAACTGCAGTTCCTCTAATGTCCACTTGAAGCTCCAACAGTGAGTCAGTCCCCATAGACTCCCATGTTAAAATGTCCAACTTTACAGCAGAAATAAACATGTTTACAGCCTGATACAAAAAATCATTTGGCCTCTATGGATAGTTTACTTCTTCACAATGAGTGTATGGTGAGGGATTTTTTTTTTTTAGTGGAATTACCTGACAAATAATATGACTTATCTGTCTGTGTGATGTTTATGGACACAGCTCAGAAACCAAATTGCTAGTGTTAGCTGACAATTTGGCACTCCACCCTCTTGACTAAATCTGGTCACTTCTGGAACCACAAAACCAACATGGCAGCAGGAAAAACACTAACAATGAGGCTTCAAAATGCAGTCCAGAAACTATTTTTATATACAGTCTAGGAATCAGCTGATTATCAGCCTGGCCAGTTATCAGGGTGATATTCTGCATTTTTCATCTGTATCATTATTATTATTATTATTATTTTTTTAACCAATTTCCAACAATGAAAACAGAAAAATGTGATTGGTTACACATCCCGAGAAAAAGCCAAACAGCGCTAAACACACAATAGCACATTCAGTCTGAAGCAGTCGAACCACATCAGTTGATCCCTACAGTCTATGTGACTTTTGCGACTAACACATCACAACTGAAACCACCCGTCCTGAGGCGGCGCCCACAGCGTCTCTTACTGGACGTCAGTACTCCATGCTGTGACTCACCAGCGTGATGGCTGCATCAGCGTTGGAGGATCGGCCTTGGCTATTTTCAGCAGAACTCTCATGGGGTTCATCTCATGATTGGGTGGTTCAATTTGTGCCAGCTCAATCAAGGTGACCCCAAGGGACCAGATATCAGCCTTGTAGTCGTACGGACGGTCCTTGGATGTCTCGCACATCACCACCTCTGGAGCCATCCTGGAGGAGGACACATTGCAGGAAAAAATAAAACAAGGTCACTGAAAAAAGATTTAGAGCAGAGAAGACGAATCGGATAATCAGTGTGAATAAAGGCAAAGATGGCGGTTGCCATAGTCCAAAACAGCCAATCAGCCAATCTGTGGGGAAAAAAGGTTTGTTAACCTCATTTTGGGCAAAGTTGGGAAAACTTTAAGCGTTTTTTCTTAACAACCAAACTATTTCTAAAATATTCCTAAAGCTATTTCTAAAATGACAGAATGGTGTCATTTATGGTCTCATTATATTTTATACAGGAACATTTTTTATGGCTCCATTTGGTTTCTTTTATCTATGACAGACATTCTTAAATGTTCCAGTGTCTTTAATTATGGATCATTAATCTTCATAGTTAAAAAACACAAACTGTTAATTCTTACAAATAAATTTTCTTTATTTCATTAAAAATACAAAAATACAAAAAAACAAACAAACAAAAAATTTTAAACTTAAGATATGTTTGAGTGAATTATGTATTACAACATGTTATGCCTACTCTGTAATACTTCAGGAAAGGTCTGTTGGCCATGGTTAAATGCAAAACATCACAATGCAGTGATTAGAAGTGGAAAATTACAGTCAAATCAAAGCCTATAATGTTAAAAAAACAAAACAAAAGAAACATGATACACCAGTGAATCAATTCCTGGAAAAACTATGAAAAGTTGTCAAAATAAACTGACTAATCCAATTAACAGCATCTGTAGCTCATTACTTGAATCTTAATCAGATTTGACTGATAATTATACTTGCAGTTTTTTCATGATCAGGTGATCATTGAAATTAAGGTTGTGGCTCTCTCCCTTTTCATGTATATTAAGGGGTGTCAAAATAGCTGAAGAAAAAACCTAACAGCGGGCACACAACAGGGCTTCAGTTTTATCTGCTTACTGTGGAGAAATAACCAGTAAAAAATCTTTTTTTTCTTTTGTTGCCTGCTTGTTTTCAGACCAGCACCTTCCCACTTCTTTGCTGTTGCAGTGAGTGTGCTTTAGGCTTCTAAATAACCACCTGGAGGTCAGGGTAATATTTTTGTCTAAGTGAAAACTTTTTTGTTTTACATTCCACTCACCAATAAGGCGTTCCAATGAAAGAGTCTCTCCTCTGCAGCGTTTTGGTGTTCTTGGCAGATACACCGAAGTCCGCTGGAAGTCATGTGATTCAAGCAAAACCAGAAATTAGTCAGAGGAACATCACTGTCATCATTTATTTTCCAAATACAGCCACAAAAACCAAAGGTTCAAAATGGAAAACTGTACCCCTCAGAGGTTCAGTCACTAATTTCATCTGGACATGACCTGAACACAGCATAAAACAGCATTATGCTGCTACATTTGCATGAACGCATCATTCTTTGTATCATGAGTGAGTCATGGCTCATCAGCGTCCCAGCAGGCAGAAGCACAGGCACCCCTGTGTGTGTGTTATATCACCGGACAAAATGCTCACTGTGTATTATTTCCCCGGTGACTCATCCCCCTCTAACTAAGCTTCAGTGCTGCATCTGCTGTGGATGTGTCGGCCCAGATGCTGAGCAGCACCACCAAACAATCACACACACACACACACACACACACACAACTCAGAGTGATCTTTTCTGCCTGTGAAAACAGTTATATAACATCTTCAAGACTCTGACCTTGGACAAGACCGAGAGTGTGAGACCTGAACCGGGCAGGCACAGTCTCTATCATAGAATAACAACTTCTGCACACACCTTACCATCAGTGTGTATGTGGTGTGTTCTGACTGATGTGTATGGGTGTTTACGGTGCACCAAGCAGAGCAGGTGTGCATAGCTGACCATTGGGCTGCAGCCAAACTGCAGCTGATCACAGCCAGAATGGAAAGACGGAAATTTATAAATAAAATTCTGAAACTGTACCACAAAAAAAACAAACACAAAAACAAAACCCAGAACGTCGAACGTAGCAGCTCGTCTGGCTCACAATCCATCACATTTCACAGGTTATTGTAATGTGTAAAGTACAGAAAGAAAGTGATACATTTTCTTGTCACTGGTTGGCTGAACTGCACAAACTAACGAGAATTAAAATCCACTGAGAAGTCAGGAAGGCGCCTAAGCATCCAGGATCCAGGACAAATTAATCTCGTTCACCACCAAATTAAAGTGTCTGAGTTCAGAGTATTATGACTACATGGTCAGTAGTAACCACTGCAATAAAAAGCATGACAATATGTGAACACATCAGTCTATCATAGCATTGACCATATTACTGATGTTAGCATAATGGTGATAGGAAAGGCCCACGCCTTCCTAATGTGGGAATCAACCAACAGGACCACTCTCTCCATCATCATGACCAGTAAGATCATGATCATCACCACCTAATAGGATACAAGTGTTAGGTGTGGCAAGCAACATGTGTGGCAAAGCAATATTTCAAGCCATCACATCATTTTTCATGAAGTTCTTTCTTTATCATTTTGTGCAAAATTGATCAACATCGACAATCTTATGTTAACAACTCTGCTAAATGGTTTGAATTAAACAATGTTCAGAACATCAGGAGAAACTTTAAATAGTGTGCACGAAGGTTAAGTTGTGAAAATGGAAAATTCAATTCAATTCAATTTTATTTGTACAGCGCCAAATCACAACAACAGTCGCCTCAAGGCGCTTTATATTTTAGGGTAAAGACCCTACAATATTAGACAGAAAACCCCAACAGTCAGACGACCCCCTATGAGCTAGCACTTGGCAACAGTGGGAAGGAAAAACTCCCTTTTAACAGGAAGAAACCTCCGGCAGAACCAGGCTCAGGGAGGGGCAGCCATCTGCCGCGACCGGTTGGGGGTGAGGGGAAACAGAAGAGAGCAGAGGGAGACAGGACAAAAAGGCACACCTATAGGAGAGAGACAGTGTTAATAATAGCTAATGATTAAATGCAAATGGTGTATAAACACATGGAGAGTGAAAGGAAGTGAGGAAGAGGAAGTGCTCAGTGCATCATGG